>JALJCO010009790.1:0-103183 GCA_023101725.1 Atherinomorus stipes
TTCTTGCAACAAAATGCAAATTGATCGTATCCACTGCAGACAGACTGCATCGGTACCTTAACGGTGCAATAACCTATAAAATGTTAGACCAGCGATCCATTTTTGCTTGGAAAGTATCACCCTGGGTGGATGCTACTTTTATATCCAGTCTTGGCACCCTCACCAATGACATTTTATTGAATAGATTAATTTTTGTGCTTCTAAAAGGTTCAAGCAAATTTAGAAATGATATTTTTATTAGTTTTGTTTTGCAGGTATTGATGTTTGAATAAATGAACTGTCTTGGCAGGAGTATGGGTTGTGTGCTGACTTCTGCCCCAATGGATCGGTAGTTTCGGTTGGCCTGAGCACAGGAAGGTAAGGCAGCGCGACGTCCGTGTTTGTTTGTTCGGGGGTTGGGGGGGGGGGGGTGTTTAGCTTCCAGGAGTTTATTGAATTCCTCAGACTTGGTGAGCCACCTGCAGCTGCAGAAGCAATTTCATTTCCCACCTGGAACAACACCTGAAGGTTGCAGGACAAACGTATTTTCCTTCCACGTAGTCAAAGTTTCATCCTCGTGAGTCATCGGGGACTTTCTGGTTCTTTCATTTCATTTTTCTCTCCTTGTCCGGCTTCCGATCCGCGTGTGTTTTTCATATGACATCATTTTTGTAAGAAATGGGAGAACTTTAAAATTCTAATTTCACCTTTTTCTTAGAGGTCAAAGGACAAATTTACGGCCCATTCAGTGGATGAGAAAGTCCTCGTCCTTGTTATAGAACATTTGGAAACTGATTTTTTTCCCTCTTATTTTTCTGATTCTGTCATTTTCTGATTATTTTAACCCTTTAAAGGATAACTTTCTTTTTTCAACCTGGACTAGGAGTTTATACGTGCATTTACTCACCGGTAAAATTTCTGCAGCACTTTGACTCCTTCGGAAGATGTTTGATTGAGTTGCCCATCGGCGTGCATCCATATAATGGCAGAGACGGGGCAGCCTCTTTAGAACAAGCTACAATAGTTTTGGACTTTTGTTTCAGTTTTTATTAGTTTTTATTTTTGGAAAAATGCTTAGTTTTAGTTTAGTTTTTATTTTTGTTTTTCAATTCAGCTAGTTTTAGTTTTTTTGAGCAGGTTTGTTAGTTTTTTTTAGTTTTTATTTTTGGGAAAAATACTTAGTTTTAGTTTAGTTTTAGTTTTGGGGGATTTTTTTTTCATAAATGATAGGTGTTTGTCTGGTGTGACATTCAAAGTTAACAGAAAGTCACTCGGATTAAAACCGGTAGACCAAAGTAAACAGAATTATAAGAAATAGATTTCATGTCAACCCCAAAAATCCAGGGCTTCTTCTGGGCGGGGGGGCTGTGAAATTCCCCACAGAAGGCATGCATACATACGTACATACATGCATATAGCGATCAGCGAGTGACAAACTCGGTTCGGGTCCCACTCCTGACCCGTCATGTCCCTGTGACAGGTGGGTGGTTCTGGACCTGCTGACCAAAGAGGTGGTCTCTGAATCCACGGACGGGAACGAGCAGCTGTCCGTCATGCGATATTCTCCAGGTCAGTCCTTCCACATGAGTCAGAGAGTGAACGGAGAGAGAAGAGCGGGTCTTTTATCGGAGGGGGGGGTGCAGGAAATCCCTCTGACTGTGTGGATGTCCTCTCCTGTCCTCAGACGGCAGCTTTCTGGCCGTGGGGTCTCACGACAACTTCATCTACATCTACAGCGTGACGGAGAGCGGCCGCCGCTACGCCCGCTTCGGGAAGTGCAACGTGAGTTAACGCGGGCAGATCTGACCCAGCTGATGACATCACTTCCATTTGTTTGAGTTAAACTTACTGTCTGCTGCATCAGGGACACTCCAGCTTCATAACTCACCTGGACTGGTCCAAGGACGGGAAGTACATCATGTCCAACTCGGGCGACTACGAGATCCTTTACTGTAAGTTAACGTGTCCACGTACCAAACTGCTACAACATCATCATGTATCTGTATTTTTTCTACTTTTATTCTTCATAAATGATCTAAACATTTTCTGTCCTGCTCAAAACCACCAAACATTCAATTGTTTTAGCATTTTAACCCTTTAAATGCCAGTTTGAATGTTTGAATTACTGACTAATTCCTTTGATAAAAGCATAAAATCTGAATTGTTTTCCAGATAATGAATATTTCAGTGATGGGTCTTTGGTGGTGATCAGACACTTGCATGTGTCAAAGATGACCAACAATATTGATTTGATTACATTTGTATTTTTTCTGCAGTCTCAGAAACTTCGTCTTGGTGACCTTCGTGGACAAAATGTCCACACACAAAACTGCTACATCATCATACATAAATATTTTTCTACTTTTTTCATAAATCATCTGAGCACCTTCAGACCTGCTCATAACTACCAAATTTGTGATTAAGACTTTAACCCTTTAAATACCAGTTTAGTATTTGAACTGTTTTGATAATTGATTATAAGAATAACAAACAAAAAAGGGTTAAAATCTTAAAAATAGACCGAATGTTTGGTAGTTTTGAGTCAGACAGAAGTTACTTAGGTACTTAAAAAAAAAAAAAGAATATATGATGATTTCATTGCAGTTTTTGTGCGTGGATGCAAAATTCATCTGAGCATAAAAGACGCTGGATTTAAAAATCTTAAAAAGAAGCGTTACTGCAAATATTCATGTTCGTTGGTGCAACACAGCGGAAATGATATTTGTGTTACCCGCGTAATGAAGTGGACGGTGAGTGTTTGACTTGTCTTCCTCTCAGGGGACATCGCTGCAGGCTGCAAGCTGCTGAGGAACAGGTTCGAGAGCAAAGACCGGGAGTGGGCGTCCTACACCTGCGTCCTGGGCTTCCACGTCATGGGTGAGGACCAGCAGGACCTCCGCGCTGTGTGCTGACCCGCTGCTGCTGGACCACGTTAAGCTGTGTGTGTGTGTGTGTGTGTGTGTGCAGGGGTGTGGCTGGAGGGCTCGGATGGGACGGACATCAACGCCCTGTGTCGCTCCCACAGCGAGAGGATGGTGGCTGTGGCCGACGACTTCTGTAAGGTCCACCTCTTCCAGTATCCCTGCCCCAAACCCAAGGTACAGTTCCTCCTCCTGGTCCTCCTCAGACCTGATCCCGGTCTGGCTGCTGAAGCTCTCCCTGTAGGGATGGGCAACAGAAAGTTTTCCTGCCACTACGATCCTGATATTCATACTGCTGCTTTTTGTCCCTGAAAAGAAAATCACATGATTGTACATTAATATCTTTAATATAAGGGCGATATTATAAGCAAAACTAGAGAACAAAAGTCCTGGAAAGAAATGCTTTTAAAACACCCGTACATTATATTGATGAGAAAATTAGACAAAAATAAGATTAAAAACTTCTTTTACTTATCAAATAGCTTAATTACAGGTTGAGATTATTTACAGTTATTCAGTAGAAAATGTTCAGATATAAAATGTAATAGTAATTTTATAAATTTACCAAAACATCATCATCATCGTCACTAACAGTAGCAGCATCGTCGTGACATCTGATAGGCTACCACCATCATGTTACACAGAAGCTAGAATCTGATAGGCTACCACCATCATGTGATACTGAAGCTAGAATCTGATAGGCTACCACCATCATGTTGCACAGAAGCTAGAATCTGATAGGCTACCACCGTCATGTGACAGAGAAACTAGAATCTGATAGACTACCACCATCATGTGATACAGAAGCTAGAATCTGTTAGGCTACCACCATCATGTGACACAGAAGCTAGAATCTGATAGGCTACCACCATCATGTGATACAGAAGCTAGAATAAGATAAGATAAGATAAAGATAAAGATACTTTATTGATCCCCGAGGGGAAATTCATGTTTCAGTACAACCCGTCCAAGACACACACAAACACAAGAACATTACAAGACAGGATCAGGCAGACCGTGGTCACGCAGCCCTCACAGGGCACCTTTGCAGAAAGAAAACGGTAACATGAGGAAAGATGGGTTGGTGGTAAAAAGAGGCCTCCGAACTCTCCACATATGCAGGTGGAGACCTTGGAGACAAAAAAACACACACCAGTACAGAGAAGCACGAACTCGACAGTCACAACATAGACACATGGTGGGCAGGAAGGGCGGAGTTTCCCCCCCAGACAGCAGAGCGAGGACGCAGCATAGGCACCCGTCAGCTCAGTCTGTCCAGCAGGGCGGGTAAGAAGAAGGACCAGCAGTGCAGTGGGATGTGCGCATCAGTGTCGTGAAAATGTGTGTGCGTAAGCGAGAGACAGCGGCTCACACACAGTCCGTAGATGATAGAGATGGCCTTCAGAGGGTCCCAACTGTTCTCTTGGAGGGGGGGGTTGCCGAGCTTCACTTCTGCAGTTTCTCCAAGGACATTTGGGAGTTAAGGAGCAGCTGCAAGGCCGCTCCCGGGGACCAGATTGAGATAAGGAGATAGTTTGGGTCCAGGCGGAGGCATGTTTCCGTCTGCCTGTAAAGTCTTCAGCAGGTCTCAGAGGCGACCAAATCAGCCAAATTTGTGTTAATTACCCCCAATCCAAGTCTCCATCTGCTCCAGGTGGAACCCAACATCCTTTATGCTGTCAGACATCGTCCCCAGTTTGCCCCACAGGGCATCCACGCGAGTCAACGTGCACAAAGTTTGAGTCTGAGTGTTGGTAGCTCGGAGAAACAGCTCGGATGGCAGCCTGCCCACAGCTGCCGTCAGCTTCAGAATTTCCCCATGAACCAGGTACCCGACAGCTCCAACCAGCAGGAACCCAGTTATCATAAATCCAAACATGTACAGGTCTTCAGTGTGACCTGCTGGGATTGCCCCGTCCGGACAAGTTGCCGCCCCTGCACCTTGTCTCTGTAAAAAAATATTATCCGTTGTGATGAGAGACCCGCCGTCCAGATCCATCTGATAGGCTACCTATCTGATAGGCTACCACCATCATGTGATACAGAAGCTAGAATCTGATAGGCTACCACCATCATGTGACACAGAGGCTAGAATCTGATAGGCTACCACCATTATGTGATACAGAAGCTAGAATCTGATAGGCTACCACCATCATGTGATACAGAAGCTAGAATCTGATAGGCTGCCACCATCATGTGATACAGAAGCTAGAATCTGATAGGCTACCACCATTATGTGATACAGATGCTAGAATCTGATAGACTACCACCATCATGTGACACAGATGCTAGAATCTGATAGGCTACCACCATCATGTGATACAGAAGCTAGAATCTGATAGACTACCACCATCATGTGACACAGATGCTAGAATCTGATAGGCTACAACCATCATGTGATACAGAAACTTAGAATCTGATAGGCTACCACCATCATGTGATACAGAAGCTAGAATCTGATAGGCTACCACCATCATGTGATACAGAAGCTAGAATCTGATAGGCTACCACCATCATGTGATACAGAAGCTAGGACCTGATAGGCTACCACCATCATGTGATACAGAAGCTAGAATCTGATAGGCTACCACCATCATGTGATACAGAAGCTAGAATCTGATAGGCTACCACCATCATGTGATACAGAAGCTAGAATCTGATAGGCTACCACCATCATGTGACACAGAAGCTAGAATCTGATAGGCTACCACCATCATGTGATACAGAAGCTAGAATCTGATAGGCTACCACCATCATGTGATACAGAAGCTAGAATCTGATAGGCTACCACCATCATGTGATACAGCAGCTAGAATCTGATAGGCTACCACCATCATGTGATACTGAAGCTAGAATCTGATAGGCTACCACCATCATGTGATACAGAAGCTAGAATCTGATAGGCTACCACCATCATGTTACACAGAAGCTAGAATCTGTTAGGCTACCACCATCATGTGACACAGAAGCTAGAATCTGATAGGCTACCACCATCATGTGATACAGAAGCTAGAATCTGATAGGCTACCACCATCATGTGATACTGAAGCTAGAATCTGATAGGCTACCACAGTTATGTGACACAGAAACTAGAATCTGATAGGCTACCACCGTCATGTGATACAGAAGCTAGAATCTGTTAGTCTACCACCATCATGTGACACAGAAGCTAGAATCTGATAGGCTACCACCATCATGTGATACAGAAGCTATAATATGATAGGCTACCACCATCATGTGATACAGAAGCTAGAATCTGATGGGCTACCACCATCATGTGACACAGAAGCTAGGATCTGATGGGCTACCACCATCATGTGATACAGAAGCTAGAATCTGATAGGCTACCACCATCATGTGACACAGAGGCTAGAATCTGATAGGCTACCACCATCATGTGATACAGAAGCTAGAATCTGATAGGCTACCACCATCATGTGACACAGAAACTAGAATCTGATAGGCTACCACCATCATGTGATACAGAAGCTAGAATCTGATAGGCTACCACCATCATGTGATACAGAAACTTAGAATCTGATAGGCTACCACCATCATGTGATACAGAAGCTAGAATCTGATAGGCTACCACCATCATGTGACACAGAAACTAGAATCTGATAGGCTACCACCATCATGTGACACAGAAGCTAGAATCTGATAGGCTACCACCATCATGTGATACAGAAGCTAGAATCTGATAGGCTACCACCATCATGCGGTACAGAAGCTAGAATCTGATAGGCTACCACCATCATGTGATACAGAAGCTAGAATCTGATAGGCTACCACCATCATGCGGTACAGAAGCTAGAATCTGATAGGCTACCACCATCATGTTTTACAGGCGCTAGAATCTGATAGGCTACCACCATCATGTGACACAGGAGCTAGAATCTGATAGGCTACCACCATCATGTGATACAGAAGCTAGAATCTGATAGGCTACCACCATCATGTGATACAGAAGCTAGAATCTGATAGGCTACCACCATCATGTGACACAGAAGCTAGAATCTGATAGGCTACCACCATCATGTGACACAGAAGCTAGAATCTGATAGGCTACCACCATCATGTGATACAGAAGCTAGAATCTGAATGGTTTGGCACATCATATTGGTGCCTAAATCCAAGGGCGTAACTTTGGGTCCATCATTGGGGGGGTCGGATTCTTTGCCTGTTTATTTAGTTATTTAATTATTTGCATTTGTAAAACAAGTCAGTGTAATTTGGTGTCTGTATAAGTGATACAGTATATTGTGATACTTTTCCTTTTTTTCTTTTGGATAAATAGTAAACTTAGTTATTTACTTTTCACCACTATAATCAGCCCCATTACAGGACAGTGAACAGAGATATATTATACATACTGCTGGCCGATGTAGTTTCTTACTTTTATGCAATTAAAACTTGAATTGTAAAATCTGTGAAACTTTCCTATGAAGTCAAAACACATCAAAGACATCCATGCAGAAGAGCATTAAACAGCTTCTAGAACAAATGTTTTGCATTACTTATCTTTTAACATTTATTAAATATTTAAATATGATACAAGGTTCCATGATTAGTTCTCACTGAGACCCAAATTATGTTCATGTTGTGAAGTCAAAATAATAAAAAAAGTAATGATAATAATCCATTGAGCTGCCCTTTACATCATGGGATCCTAAAGGGCTAAATTTTCAAGTGCCAACATGTCTTTTGGGGGTGTGAGAATGACGGCCAGTGACCCCCTTTGTGCTGAAATAGATGTGGTAACGTGGCATCAAATGTACTGTAGCTACAAGTAGCCTATAATAATCTAATATTCATTAATACATTTAATTTCAAAACAAGCTCAGAATGCATGAACAACCTTAAAGTGCAGAGTGTTCATGCACCTGTAACAGGTAACCTCCCCATTACTGACACATGATATAATAACTAATTAATTATCATAATTAATAAACTAAATAATCACGTGACAGCTGAACGCTGTGAAGTCACATCGCATTTCTAAAGTTCATACAGAAGTAAATCACGCGCATCACAGATAGTGAGGACTGGGTGAAAGTGAAATATAGGAAACGTCACAGCATTAAAAAAACAAACAAACAAACAAGCAAACAACAACTTTGGGAGCTTTTTGCTCTGCATTTCTAAACTTCAGCATGGATCATGTACTGATCCAGTTTACATCCATGAGCACGCGACCAGGAGAGGAAGGCGATCAAAACGGTGAAACTTGCAACTTCGAAGTTGTGCTGCGTTCGGAGACAGCTGGGAAATAACAGTCTTAGCATCAGCCTAACAGGGATAACTACCATGTGGGCTTTGTTAGAAAGTCAATAATGAAATCAATATTCCAAAAAAAACTTTGGGGAGCTTCAGTTCTTCTAAAATACACCTGACCACATCCTGGTCTCTGGTAGAGAAAAGCCTAACGCGTGTGTGTGTCTGCTTTTAAGCGGTTACTGTGTTTTCCGACGTGCGCTCTGTCCGCGTGCTGATGGAGTGCACAGATGAAGACGCACATGTGCGTGTATTTACCTCTCATGTGCGTGTATTTACCTCTCTTTGGCCAATCAGTTCTTTTTTATTAAGGTTGATGTCGATCATCAATGAATCATGTCGTCTGTCCACCTTTTCTTCTTTACATTACTGTTGGTCTTCTGTTTCCCTCCATCCATCAAACACAGCAATAAGATAGAAAGCGGCTGGTATGGGTAATACCAAATACACGGCGGGGGAAGAGGGAGGGGGGTGCATTACAATACCAGATGATTAAGGGTGCTGTTGTTTTGCTAGAAAATATTGTAGCTAATAAAAAGAATTAACAATATGTTCATAAAAGATCAGTAATGTTATTATCAAATCCGAGTTGTGTTATTTTTTAGGGGGGTTATATCACCTGGGTCTGATTATTGGGGGGGTCAAAACCCCACTATCCCCCGTGGAAATTACGCCATTGCCTAAATCTCTCAGAACTGGAAACAAACTGCATATTTTGTATCTGTACAGTGGTATTGCGATACTCAGAAAAGTATTGATGATATTTTGTCTGTCTGTTATTGACGTACTGACTGAAGAGTGTCGATATGCCCATCCCTATCTCCCTGTCCTACGCAGGCACCAAGCCACCGCTACGACGGCCATGGCAGCCACGTCACCAACGTCTGCTTCACCCACAGCGACTCTCACCTGCTCTCCATGGGGGGGAAGGACACCTGCATCCTGCAGTGGAGGGTGATGGGAGGCGGCGCGGGGGACGGCAGGGAGAGGCTGGCCTCGGCCTCGTCCACCTCCACCAGCTCCCCAGAACCAGTTTCCAGCTAGAGCCGGCTGCTGTTACCCACGGCGACCAGAGAGAGGCTGTTTCCTGGCAGCCCAGAGGTGGGGGCCAGTTCGGGTGACCCCCAGCGAGACGGAGCCGGAGCAGTCCGAGGATCAACACCGCTCCGGTCATGATGATGGCTGTCTGGGAACTTTCTGTTTTACTTTCCTGGTTACCAGATTTACAGAAGTGTTGCATTGTGGGATACCCCACCGTGTCTTTAACTAGTTTGTTGACATCTAATCTCAGACTGAGGCTGATTCTAATCCTTACTTCAGGTAAGACTGTGAAGAAACCCTGTTGCTATAAACCCTGCATCTCTGACTCGTTCTCATAACAGTTTCTCTGTAAACTTGAAAATCACCACTTTTACTAGAGTTTTGTAAATATTCCAAATGTGTAGGCAGTAGGTTGATTTTGTACCAAGCTTTCAATAAATCAGTGAAGACTGAAAGGTGTGCCGTCTGTGCCCTGCCACCAGGGGGCGGTAGGGCCGCGTGAAGCCATGCGGTCCAGGCTGAAGCCTGACACCCGGACCCAGCCTGGTCCTCCTGCATCAACACTCATTATGAACAAAGCAAATAAAAGCAAGCTGTATTTAAATTAGAATGATCTGTGTTGCAAAATGCTTGATGGATACAAACATAAGTACAAAAAGCAGGGACTCTGTAAAATGTAAATGAAAACAGATTTCAGTGATTTCCAGAGCTCGTATTTTCCATGAAACAGTGAAACTGCCCAGTTTCAGCTCAGCATATGTTGGTTGGGAATAAAACACGAGTTGATGTGGAAATAACTTCATTCTGGTTCATTTTACAAAGACTACCAGCTATTTTTGGTTTTCTTTTGTATTAGACTACTACAGAACTCAGACCTCTGTTGACTTAATTTTAGGCAGTTAAAGAAGTCAATATTGATAAAAGTGATCATAAATACATTTGTAAAAATGAAAATCATGACATTGTTTTTTTCATTGTGGTTCAACAGAAACATTAAAAACAAACACAAAAAACAAAACAAGTAAACAAGCATGACGGGGCCCCGAAGCTAAGATGTTGTTGAGCAACACTTTGAGGCAATCAGGTGTTTTCTGTAATGTTCAAAAAGACTTCTACACCTGTTGACAGGTATGTTGGTCCACTGTTCATTGGAAAGGTGCTTTTTTGTGTCTGGGACAGTTTGTTTGTTTTTTTTAAATTATTATTTTCAACCACAATTCAAACGCAATACGTTTTTTTTTTTTTTTACAAAATTGTAATTTTGTAAATTTTATTTTAGTATGAATAATTTTGAGAACGACTGTATACAAACATACATACATATATATGTATATATGTACAGTGCCTTGCGAAAGTATTCAGCCCCCTTGAACCTTTCGCCACATTTCAGGCTTCAAACTTAAAGATATTTTTTGTCAAGAATCAACAAGTGGGACACAATCGTGAAGTGGAACGAAATTCATTGGATAATTTAAACTTTTTAAAAAATAAAAAACTGAAAAGTGGGGCGTGCAATATTATTTGGCCCCCCTTGCGTCAATACTTTGTAGCGCCACCTTTTGCTGCAATTACAGCTGCAAGTCGCTTGGGGTATGTCTATCAGTTTTGCACATCGAGAGACTGAAATTCTTGCCCATTCTTCCTTGCATAACAGCTGGAGCTCAGTGAGGTTGGATGGAGAGCGTTTGTGAACAGCAGTCTTCAGCTCTTTCCACAGATTCTCCATTGGATTCAGGTCTGGGCTTTGACTTGGCCATTCTAACACCTGGATACGTTTATTTGTGAACCATTCCATTGTAGATTTGGCTTTATGTTTTGGATCATTGTCCTGTTGGAAGACAAATCTCCGTCCCAGTCTCAGGTCTTTTGCAGACTCCAACAGGTTTTCTTCCAGAATGGTCCTGTATTTGGCTCCATCCATCTTCCCATCAATTTTAACCATCTTCCCTGTCCCTGCTGAAGAAAAGCAGGCCCAAACCATGATGCTGCCACCACCATGTTTGACAGTGGGGATGGTGTGTTCAGGGTGATGAGCTGTGTTGCTTTTACGCCAAACACATCGTTTTACATTGTGGCCAAAAAGTTGGATTTTGGTTTCATCTGACCAGAGCACCTTCTTCCACATGTTTGGTGTGTCTCCCAGGTGGCTTGTGGCAAACTTTAAACGAGACTTTTTGTGGATATCTTTGAGAAATGGCTTTCTTCTTGCCACTCTTCCATAAAGGCCAGATTTGTGCAGTGTACGACTGATTGTTGTCCTATGGACAGACTCTCCCACCTCAGCTGTAGATCTCTGCAGTTCATCCAGAGTGATCATGGGCCTCTTGGCTGCATCTCTGATCAGTCTTCTTGTTTGAGATGAAAGTTTGGAGGGACGGCCGGGTCTTGGTAGATTTGCAGTGGTCTGATACTCCTTCCATTTCAATATGATTGCTTGCACAGTGCTCCTTGAGATGTTTAAAGCTTGGGAAATCTTTTTGTACCCAAATCCGGCTTTAAACTTCTCCACAACAGTATCTCGGACCTGCTTGGTGTGTTCCTTGGTCTTCATGATGCTCTCTACGCTTTAAACAGAACCCTGAGACTATCACAGAGCAGGTGCATTTATATGGAGACTTGATTACACACAGGTGGATTCCATTTATCATCATCAGTCATTTAGGACAACATTGGATCATTCAGAGATCCTCACTGAACTTCTGGAGAGAGTTTGCTGCACTGAAAGTAAAGGGGCCAAATAATATTGCACGCCCCACTTTTCAGTTTTTTATTTTTTTAAAAAGTTTAAATTATCCAATAAATTTCGTTCCACTTCACGATTGTGTCCCACTTGTTGTTTATTCTTGACAATAAATTGAAATTTTATATCTTTAAGTTTGAAGCCTGAAATGTGGCGAAAGGTTGAAAGGTTCAAGGGGGCTGAATACTTTCGCAAGGCACTGTATATATATACACACACATAGTACACACATACACACACACATATTGTAAGTGCAAATTTTAATGTTAAAACTATTAATAAATAGTTAAAAAAAAAAAAAAAACAAAGAAAAGAAAAAAACTTTCTCATTCAAAAGCACTAAGTTGTAACAAAGATTTTATACACTGAGACTTTGCCAAAAAATAAGCAAAACCCCTGAATCCAAGCAGTAAATAAAATCATTTTAATACATTTTTAAGAATTTAAATTGAATGTTAATTCTGGAAAAAGTTGTGAAGAGTCAGAAAACATTTTTATTTTAGTTCAATCTTAATAAGAAGTTGAAGTTTTCCGGAGACTAACGGAGATTGCCGACCATCTCCGAAGATGACGGCCTGCGCACGAGCGAAGAGGACCAACGAGTGTGTGTTTTTTTGTGTGTTGAACTGAGCGGAGGTGAAGAAGAGGAGGATGAAGCTTGGAGCGGAGGATGGGAGGAAGAGTGGAGTAAGAGACAGGCTAGCTGTGTGTGAATGAGTGAGTGAGTGAGTGAGGAAGAAGAGAGGAAGGTCGCTCGTGGGGCCGAAAAGAAGGACTTGTGTTTTTGGGGACAACCCCCGGAGCATTTCTAACGGAAACTTTCAACTTTTTTTACCCGCCACGGCTCGGCTGGTTGAGCCCGGAGCCGGCTTTGTTTCGCGGCGGGGGGAGCGGAGATAAATGAAGGAATAAAACACATCCCCACCATATTTCTACCCACGCAGGGAATACCCTGGGACTCATTTTCAGAAGATTGCAAGAGGATGGCGGCCAATATGTACCGAGTGGGAGGTAAGGAATGGTTTATATTTTAGAGACCCCCCCCCCCCCCCCCCCCCCCCCCCCCTTCCAACACTCACGCGCGCGCACACTCAACGTGATTGTTCGATTCCGACAGCTAGCGGCTAGCTAGCTGCTAGCCGGCTAGCCGCTAACTAAAGCTAGCTCTTCCTAGCCTTCATGTGCACGTCAAGTTTCGCCTGGATGAGCGCGTGTGTGCCAGACTGCGGATTATAATCTGATTTAGCCAACGGCTGCGCACGTTCTGACAAAGTTTGTTCGCAGCTGCTGTCAGTATAAACCGCATCAAACCGGTTTAAATCAACTTTAGATAAAGCGATGTTCTGATTGCTTTAGTTCCCTCAGCAAAATATCCCCCTCTGAAAGTTATTGCCGGTGCACGGTGGATGCTAGCCGCTACGTATTGTACTCGTAGTTGCAAAGAAACGACCGTAAACTGTGTGGACATATGTTTTCATATTTTAAAGCACAAGCTACATGCTATTAGCGTTGGCTACTAGCAGTTGAGATGAAGATAATAGTCAAATAATTTCGGCGACGTGTGCCTGCAGCTAGTCGGGCTAGCCTGGGTTAATTACATTATCGCTTCCGCCATAGCGCTTCGTTTGCAGCGGTTAGCTAACTTTGCTAACTTTGCTTGCTAAAGTCACGTGACGCTCCTGTCTGTAGACAAGCTAACGTTGTGTTCCTGCTCCGTTCCCTCCTGTCCTTATTTGACATTTGTTTATGGGTGTTTTTAGAGCTGATAAATGAGCAGACAAACACTCAGCGGGGTCTAAATGGTACAAATAACCTGATAGGAGCTGCGAAATGTCAGAGTTGGTGGATTTGTCCTCTTCTAAGTGAAGGCAGCACATACTGTCCACTGGATGGAGACTGTAGGGTTTAAAAACTGCAAGAGGGTTTGTTTGTATGTCATTATCAAGCTGCAAATATTATTTGTAGAAATGAACCGTGACTAAGTCTGGATGCTGGTTTGTTCACTAAATACTGGGTGTTGTTTATGAGTTAGAGGCGTTGCAGTGGTTTGTGGAGGAGGCAGAACTGGTGGTTGACCAGTCTGAAAGGCTTGCAGGGTAAGCACTAACAGGGGTCTTTAGGGTATTTAGGTCATGGTGATTAAATGCTCCTCTGCAGAGTATGGCGCACAATTTGGTGATTATGTCTTAATACTTTATTTCTTTCCAAGTGCTTTGCACGGCGCTGTGTGTACTTTTGCAGTATTTTTGTGATATTTAATATTAGGGCTGCTCAATTATGGAAAAAGTCATTATCACGGTTATGTTGGTTAATACTGAAATCATGATTATTCAGATGATTATTTTCTGGTCACACATTGCATTTATTTTGCATTTCTCTTTGTTAAAACAGTTTATTGATAATATACATAAAACGTTGAAATTGAAAAAAAATGTTGGCTATAAATATGCGCCTTACAGCTGTTTTGCAATGTGTAAACATTAAATGAATAAAATAAATGTACTTTAAATATAAAATATGGCATAGTAAAACATACATGTATAACAAAAATTGTCCAGTTGTTTTGCAATTTCTCTATATTTGAAAAATAGAATAATACTTATTTTTATTACAATAAATTAGTGCAATGCTACAACATTCCAAATCTAGCATTTTTGTAATGACACCCAGCAAATTGCACAGGTGTGAAGCCACTAAAATTAATTCACACTTCAGAATAACTTTCAGAAATTGTGTAAAGAAATTTGAATTAATGAATAAATCGTTTAAACTCGATTATGAGTTTGGAGATCTGATATAGATAACTAAAAGTCCTGATTTTAACCAACTCTGGGGAAAAAGAATTTGCAAAATTTTGTCTAAAAAGTTTCTTTTTAAACAAAAATGATGAGTTGACAAATCTCTGTTGAAGGACCAAACCAGAGACTTTCCTTCCTGAATGAGTCCAGTGTTGCACAGAAAGGAGGATTAGGCTTCTTAGCACTTAGCCCACACAGTGTGATCTTAATTCTTTATAAATACTAAGAATTTAACCATGATTTAAATTGTTATTACACGAGGTCCTCAATCATTGATAAGTTTTATCTGTTGAAATAAGATAATGACTTATTTTGGGCAGATTATCCACATATTCTGCAGCCAACAGGCCGAACGTTGTGAACTCCAAACTTCTGTAACTCCGCTTCAGCTCGACCAGCAGTGGGGTGATGCTGTTTCACCTCCTCCTTCCTCCCACTGCCCCTTGCTGAACTCCCTTTTTGTGCCGGAGATTTATGTGCTGCGCAGGCGTAGACGTTATGTCACAGCTGGCAGTTGGGCGTGGTCTTCGGAGGGTGTTCAGGGCTATTTTCTGCCCAGATAATGTGAGGAGACCCAGCAGGGGGCCCTTACGATCGAGCCTCCACGCCAGTTTGCTGTGTAAAAGGCTTAAGATGTAAAGGGAATACGAATGGAGGACAATCTAAGTTTGTCTCATTGACCTAAAGATCAGCAGCCGTGCGTGTAAGAAAATAGAATTTATTATACTCTAATTATAATCAATTATAACAATTTCATTATATGATCCACATTAGTCTGATTTAACTCATAAACCAATCCATAACAATAACGCCCTGGCTAAGGAAGCCAGCAGTGTGTGTGTGAGACTGAATTGATCCTGTGATTTTTTTTATTTAACGCCAAACTTTGACTGTAGAGCCCTATGAAATCTGTTTTATTTTTCCTAAAATTCTGTTTTAATTTTTCCTATTTTCACTTTTTCCATTTTTAGTTTTTGAGAATTACATTTTCTTTTCTTTTTACATATATTTAGCACCAACACAGTGTATAAAACAATTAATTCTAGCCAATTTATTCAGTTATAATTGAAAACTTGAGTACTTTCACACTTGTAAACATATAAGGCAAAAACACAGCACTAGTTTAAACAAAAAAAATTCCAATAGCAAGACACACATAATTTCAGAATAATATTAATTTACAGGTGGTGGTCCACACCATAGACCAGTGGTGTTCAAAGTCAGTCCTCAAGGCCGCTGTCCTGACGGTTTTCCACATCCCTGTGCACCAGCACAGCTGATTCAAATGATATGAATGTAAAAGCCAATGAGTTTGAGTCAGGTGTGTTGGAGAAGGGAGACATGGAAACCTGCAGGATTGTGGTCCTCGAGGACCGGAGCTGGACCCCCCTGCCATAGACCATAAGAAACGTTTGTCCAGGGGTGCATGCGCTCTGCAGCTTTAGCGACCCTCCTTGAAGTATTTTTCTGAGCAAAGCGTTCCTTTTTATTCAAGAAAAAAACAAACATTTTGGGAAATTTTTGCTCTTTTCCGTGACATCTTGCATTTATAATGAATTCTGTTTTAATTTTCACTTCTGTGATTCCGTCCGTGATTCCATGATCGCAGATTTTATAGGGCCCTACAACTGGCGGGATTGGGTTGTACATGCAGAGGTGTCGGTGTATTTAAATGGTTTGGTACGGCAGGTTTTTTCCTCAGTAAAAGGATTGGGTACGGTAATGATGGTAATAATATGATCTGCCCAGAGACAAAGTTGACTTATTTTGATTGGCTACAATCTTATTTAGAGAAACTAGGTCAACCTGCTGGTCTCTAGCAGTCAGAGTTTGTTTGCTAAAGGCTATCTGTTAGCAAAATGTGCCCTTCAGACAGTGAGCTATGTTTATCAGACATGACAGCATTTAGAAAATAAATAAACTTGCAGATAATGACAACGTTGTTGTTGCCTCCTTCAGTGTTGCTACAGAAGTTTATTTGTTTATTTATTTTTTATCCATTTGTTAATATAACACCAACTTGAATACACCCACTTTCAGCAGTCAAGACAAGCTTGGCTCACACTGGTGTGTCTGGGGGGAGGGGGGTTATAGTGTGCTTAATTGGAGAACATGAATTATGTAGAATGATGAGCTGCTGTGTGATTCAACCATTTCTGAATAAAGAAACAAAGCTGACCGTCCTTGAACAGGGACTTTGATCCTCACTCTGACATTTACATGGTCTCATTGGTGCACAGCAGATCGTATTGTACCCCCAACCCTAGAAAAGTGGCATTTGTTGTCATGACAGCTTTAAAAGTGATTTGTTTTGTGTATGATAGCATTTCTGATTACTAAAATGCTGTTTAGGAAATTACTTCACACACACAGTCGTCCTCAAAATTATTCATACCCTCAAATTAAAGAAGGAAAAAATCAGCTGTCATTGAAATAAGATGAAATTAACAAAATAATAAATAAGAATTCTACGAAAATCATGACTGATTTTTGAATTGTGATTTGAAAGAAATATAAACAAACGCATAAAAATAGAGTAGACAAGCATGATGGGGCTCTGAAGATAAAATTTTGTTGAGCAATACTTTGAGGAATTTATTGCAATCAGGTGTTTTCTGTAACGTCCTATCGGACGTCTGCACCTGTTGACAGGTACAGGGGTTAGACAATGAAACTGAAACACTTTGTTTTAGACCACAATCATTTATTAGTATGGTGTGGGGCCTCCTTGTGCGGCCAATACAGCGACAATTCGTCTTGGAAATGACATCTACAAGTCCTGAACAGTGGTCAGAGGGATTTTAAGCCATACTTCTTGCAGGATAGTGGCCAGGTCACTACGTGATGCTGGTGGAGGAAAACGTTTCCTGACTCGCTCCTCCAAAACTCCCCAAAGTGGCTCAATAATATTTAGATCTGGTGACTTTGCAGGCCATGGGAGATGTTCAACTTCACTTTCATGTTCATCAAACCAATCTTTCATCAGTCTTGCTGTGTGTATTTGTGCATTGTCATCCTGATACACTGCACCGCCTTCAGGATACAATGTTTGAACCTTTGGATGCACATGGTCCTCCAGAATGGTTCAGAAGTCCTGGCCCATCCAGCACAAGTCCTGGGCCAAGCGAATGCCGTGATTTGGGCAGCTGTGGTTTTACGTTTTTTGGATACAATCCGGGTTAGCACCCGAACATCCCGTTCAGACAGCTTCCTCATGCGTCCACAGTTAATCCTGTTGGATGTGGTTCGTCCTTCTTGGTGGTATGCTGACATTACCCTAGATACTGTGGCTCTTGATACATCACAAAGACTTGTCTTGGTCACAGATGCGCCAGCAAGACATGCACCAACAATTTGTCCTCTTTTGAACTCTGATACAATGTTGTATGCATTGCAATGTATTAAGCAAAACCGTGCTTTTTACCTGCTAATTGAACCTTCACACTCTGCTCTTACTGGTGCAATGTGCAATTAATGAATATTTGCCACCAGGCTGGTCCAATTTAGCCATGAAACCTCCCACACTAAAATGACAGGTGTTTCAGTTTCATTGTCTAACCCCTGTATAGTAGTCCACTGTTCATGGGAAAGGTGCTCTCACGCAGGGGGGTCCAGCTCCGGTCCTCGAGGGCCACAATCCTGCAGGTTTTCCACGTCTCCCTTCTCCAACACACACCTGACATACCTGGCTTTTAGATTCATTTCATTTGAGTCAGCTGTGCTGGTGCACGGAGACATGGAAAACCGTCAGGACAGCGGCCCTCGAGGACCGACTTTGGACACCACTGCTCTGTGTCTGGGACAGTTCTGTTTGTTTGTTTTTTTTAAATGATTATTTCCAACCACAATTCAAAAGTATTACTTTATTTCACTAAATCATAATTTTGTAAGTTCTTATTTATTAGTTTCTTTAGTTTGTTATTTGAAGTACTGTTCTGAATTTAGGGTTTTCTTTAATTGGAGAGTATGAATCATTTTGAGGACGACTGTACACAATAAACTGAAGGGGAAAATGTGCCCTTCGGTGCTCCCATGACCCCTTCATATAACTTGGAACATTTTCAGAATATTCTCGTCTACCTTCAGTGGGAAATCATTTGAATCTGGTGGAATTAAGTAAAAATGACTTTTCTTTCAGTGACATGAAACAGTGACATTAAAGATAAATGGTTTTAAATTGAAATGAACGAGTGATGATTACATGTAGATTTAATGGAAGTCAGTGAGACATCTTTGACTGTGAGGGAGTATCTGATGGTACATAAAATGTTTCTGATCTTTGACACATCCAAGACTGCAATCATCAAAAGATTAAGTCTAAGATGATTGAATGTTTGGCAGTTTTCAGCAGGGCTTTGAATGACGGTGGAAAATTATTGATGTTTGATGATTTCAGTTCTTTTGTGTGGGGACATTTTTCCCATGAAGGTCACCGGAGGGGGCAAAATGCAGATGTAGACGGAGTGTAGAAGATAAGAAGTGGAACTTTGACTGAAAGAGCAGTCATAGCAAAAATCACAAACTGTGGTACAGCCAAAAATATGTGAATGAGAGATGTCAAAAAATACCTGAAAAGGACACAGTTTGTGTACTTTAATTTCCTTTTACTGCGTTTTACCATTAGCTCAGGGCTCCCACGCATCCTGGAAAACCTGGAAAATGATTGGCCAATTTTCCAGTGATGGAAAACACATGAAAAATGAGAAAAAAGTCAAATGTCCTGGAAAAGCTTGAGTTGCGTGAATGTATGTTGAGGTTGAGTTCTCTGCTTCTAGCTAGCAAGCCCCCCCCACATGATGCTACCAGCCAATCAGATTCCATCTTCTCTGAGCGGTTCTCTAGCAAAAACACTGAAAGAAGTGCAGGAGAGTTAAGAGGCTGCAATAACTGCCAATTATTTAAAATGACATTGCTTTGTTTTATAGTGACCTTTTTGATGGGATTTGATTTTGATCATTATATTTTTAATTTTTGCAGTGATTTTGATTTTTAGTTGAAGTATGCAGGTGTCAGATGCACAACCTAAACTAAGTAAGAAGTAAACAGATAAAAGGAAATTGTTTTGGTTATTTATTAAACATATAAAAAATTTGGGGGGGGGGGGGGTACAAGAGAGAAAGAGGGAGAGGAATAAACATTGTACCAATCTGGTTGATGTACAAAATCTAAGGTACAGTTGTAGAAAATAACACTTCTCCAAAGCTTGGGGTAAAATTTATTAGTGTGTGTTGTAGGGCTGAGCATTCAGAACCCCACGATTCAATTTGATTTGGATTCTTTGTGTTGCAATTCGATTTGATCTTGATTCAATATTGATATAATTGATTTAGAATCAGTAGATAGTAGAAACTCTGTTGTCGACTTTTAGATATTCATTTTCATGCCCACATGAATGTATGTGGTATGTTAGGGCTGGAAAATTATGGAAAAAAATTATAATCACGATTATTTTGACTGATATTGAAATCACGATTAATATACACGATTATTTATTGATTTTATAAAAAGTGTTTATTGAACCACCAAAACTCAACTTCAAATATAACTTAAAAAAATAAAATAAAACCGGAAATAAAGTAGAAACAAGTAAAGAAGTAAAATAAGAATATTATTTAAGATAATAATGGCAATAAAAATGAATACTGTCTACATGCGTTCCTGCTCTACCCTCCCTGCAGTTTGCTGCCTGTTACTCCACCAGTCTGTTCACTTCAGGATTAATTGTTTTTCTTTGATTGTTTTTATGATCGTGAAAACGCAAAATTGAAATCACGATTAAAATTAGATCAATTGTCCAGCCCTATGGTATGTCACCTCATATTTTTGCAGGGCTTGAAATTCACTTCTCAAAATGGGGGGAATTCCCCCTTACATGCTTCACCAAGGGGGGATTTGCATACTTTGGGGGGGATATTTACAGGGCGCTTTACCACAGGTCTTACAGCGTCCTACCCGTACCTCAGATTAATAAGGAGCATTAATTTGTCTTTTTCGTCCTTCTTAGTTTCCATCTTAGACGCTCTCTGGTCCCGTCTCCGTTCTCTTTATCAGCCATCATCAGTTTTTACCAACTTGGTATAAAAAGTACACATTGCAGTAATCTGTTGCATCTTTCAACTGCATAATTATAATAAGTGGTTCTGGTGGTTCTTTCTTCCAGCTCTGTTCTGTTCTCTCTCCTACATAATCTCTTGTGTTTGATAAAAGTTCTGTCAAAATAAAACTGGTCTTGGGGAGGACAGAGCATCTTCTACATGCAAGGCTAGAAAACTGTCAGAAACTTAATGAATATAATAACAACACATTTAAGAACACCTTTAAGAATACCCAAGATACTTAATAGGAAAGAAAATAAAAACACAGAAAATATAATAAAGAAGATAAGTTAAACAAGAACAAGTGAAGAGCAGTGAGAATGTGAGAAAATGAGGAAACATTCTCCAAATCAGCTTCTTCCTCCAAAATAATACCAAATTTAGATTTTTAATAGGACATATTTAATATCAATACTATCTTTATTTATGAATCGATCTCACATTCAGCTGCCATGTGAGCGGTGATGTTGGTCTCATCACACCAACATTAAACTGAGCAGCTCGTGCCTTCGTCATTATGATGAAACACGGATATTCTGAGCCCGTTAGGCTAAAACTTGTCTTTGGGTTGCTTGGTACCGTGACCAGCACCGGCGCTACCTGAGGATCTGGAGGATTTGGGTCGTAAACGAGACAGACACCGGCGCTGCCACAGTGCAGGTCTTTACTGGTGTTGGTCCAGACCAGCTTCCCTTCAGGGGACCCGAAGTTACCCTTTATCCCTTTATGCTTCGCTATTTTATGGCTCTGATGCAAACGTTCACTGCACATTATGTCGCTGCAATTGCGAGCAGGAATTTCCTGCATTATAAGAGCGAAGTTTGCGGGAGTTGATGGTTTTATGCGCGATTCCCGCAATCCCGCAATGAATTTCAGGCCCTGTTTTTGGGTAATAAACCATCTGAAAATGAAAAATGTTTGCCTTGGTGTGGTTTGATGTCACGCCGCCTTCGTCCATACAGTGTAAATATCACACACAGCTCCCCTCGTGTCAGGAGGTGAATCGTTTCAGAGGATTGCCGATTTGATATTCAGTTGCACAGGGAAGTACCGATTAATGGATATTTTTACCCGCCCCTAGTTTGTTGTGATAACTTGAGCAGCTGAAAAAGTCCTGGAAATGTCCTGGAAAATGATTTCATGAAGAGTGGGAGCTCTGTGAGCTGTTTGACACGAAGCTGCCGGGTGACTCGAGGAGGAAATGTTTTATTCCAGGTCACTGGTGTGGTGTTGGTCTCAAACCCTGTGATGTCTTTACGATGATGGGGTTTGGATGTGGGGTATGCATGTAGCTGCAATAACAGAAACCATCTTCCCTAACTGATATACTGTGGGGCTATTCTCTTTGTAGGGTTTTGTAACAGCCGCTACGTTCAGGTAGCCCCCGTCAGTAGGTTATCACTTCACCAGAAGCACACGGTGTTCAGTCAGCATGTAAGATCATTATCTTCTCCGGAGATTAGTCAAAGGCCTTCCTCCTCTTCTTCACCCTCCAGCACCTGGCACACTGCAGCAGCCGAGACGGAGACATCCACACCAGCCATGCACCGCTGCGTCAGCACGCACGCCGTTTCTGATCTCATGTCTGCCTGTGCTGTATCACGTCAGTGGGGGAAACTCGTCCTTATAACCTGCTGGGAATCCGGCGCGGATCTGGGATCGTTGGTCCTTCCGCGGGTTCATGGCTGCGTACAAACAAAGCAGCTTCCGTCGGGGCTTCTTAAGAGCCTGGTTTAGGCTCCTGAGCGTGCACGTCCTCGTGTTATGTAACTGGAGATGCTCACTGTGAACAGTGAGGTGATGCTTTACATCACCGTGTTAAATAGAGCAAGAAATCCTCTCCGAGTCCTTCCCTCGCCGTCTCTGCTCCTGGTGATGCACCAGAAACAAAATGATGTCCCTCAGAGACAGGCTGTCCCTGTTTGTGGGTGGTGGACCAGATGGAGCGTCACATGCTGCACACACTCTGGTTTTACTGGGATGATGGATCCAGTGACTCGCTGTTTGCTTTAAACAGCAGAAAGAAGGAAGGCTTTTCTGTGTGTAGACATGCTGATGGAGGTAAAACAACTGCTCTGCAGCATCTAGACGTCGTCATTATAGATGTTCTTGGTACGATTACCATCAGAGAGATAATCAGGATTATTCTGCATTAATGATTTTCCCAGCTCTATGAAGGGTCAGATCACATGAACGCTTCTTAAAGGTCTTACTTCAAGTTCATTTTCTTTTATCTTTTGATACTAAAATAACTCAATAATAAAACAACATAGTAAATTCAAACCAACTGCCCTCTGCTGTGTGTATGAGGCCCTGTCCCAGTACCCGCACTAAACCCTCCAGTCCCGTCCCAGTACCCGCACTAAACCCTCCGGTCCCGTCCCAGTACCCGCACTAAACTCTCCGGTCCCGTCCCAGTACCCGCACTAAACCCTCTGGTCCCGTCCCAGTACCCGCACTAAACCCCCGGTCCCGTCCCAGTACCCGCAGTAAACCCTCCGGTCCCGTCCCAGTACCCGCATTAAACCCTCTGGTCCCGTCCCAGTACCCGCACTAAACCCCCGGTCCCGTCCCAGTACCTGCACTAAACCCTCCGGTCCCGTCCCAGTACCCACACTAAACCCTCCGGTCCCGTCCCAGTACCCGCACTAAACCCTCCGGTCCGGTCCCAGTACCGGCACTAAACCCTCCGGTCCCGTCCCAGTACCGGCACTAAACCCTCCGGTCCGGTCCCAGTACCCGCACTAAACCCTCCGGTGCTGTCCCAGTACCCGCACTAAACCCTCCGGTGCTGTCCCAGTACCCGCACTAAACCCTCCGGTCCTGTCCCAGTACTCGCACTAAACCCTCCGGTTCTGTCCCAGTACCCGCACTAAACCCTCCGGTCCCGTCCCAGTACCCGCACTAAACCCTCCGGTCCCGTCCCAGTACCCGCACTAAACCGTCCGGTCCCGTCCCAGTACCCGCACTAAACCCTCCGGTCCCGTCCCAGTACCCGCACCAAACCCTCCGGTCCCGTCCAAGTACCCGCACTAAACCCTCCGGTCCTGTCCCAGTACCCGCACTAAACCCTCCGGTCCTGTCCCAGTACCCGCACTAAACCCTCCGGTCCCGTCCCAGTACCCGCACTAAACCCTCCGGTCCCGTCCCAGTACCCGCACTCAACCCTCCGGTCCCGTCCCAGTACCCGCACTAAACCCACTAAACCCTCCGGTCCTCCCAGTACCCGCACTAAACCCTCCTGTCCCGTCCCAGTACCCGCAGTAAACCTTCCGGTCCCGTCCCAGTACCGGCACTAAACCCTCCTGTCCCGTCCCAGTACCGGCACTAAACCCTCCTGTCCCGTCCCAGTACCGGCACTAAACCCTGCGGTCCCGTCCCAGTACCCGCACTAAACCCTGCGGTCCCGTCCCAGTACCCGCACTAAACCCTGCGGTCCCGTCCCAGTACCCGCACTAAACCCTGCGGTCCCGTCCCAGTACCCGCACTAAACCCTGCGGTCCCGTCCCAGTACCGGCACTAAACCCTCCGGTCCCGTCCCAGTACCGGCACTAAACCCTCCGGTCCCGTCCCAGTACCGGCACTAAACCCTCCGGTCCCGTCCCAGTACCGGCACTAAACCCTCCGGTCCCGTCCCAGTACCGGCACTAAACCCTCCGGTCCCGTCCCAGTAACCGCACTAAACCCTCCGGTCCCGTCCCAGTACCCGCACTAAACCCTCCGGTCCCGTCCCAGTACCCGCACTAAACCCTCCGGTCCCGTCCCAGTACCCGCACTAAACCCTCCGGTCCCGTCCCAGTACCCGCACTAAACCCTCCGGTCCCGTCCCAGTACCCGCACTAAACCCTCCGGTCCCGTCCCAGTACCCGCACCAAACCCTCCGCTCCTCCCAGTACCTGCACTAAACCCTCCGGTTCTGTCCCAGTACCCGCACTAAACCCTCTGGTCCTGTCCCAGTACCCGCACTAAACCCTCTGGTCCTGTCCCAGTACCCGCACTAAACCCTCCGGTCCCGTCCCAGTACCCGCACTAAACCCTCTGGTCCTGTCCCAGTACCCGCACTAAACCCTCCGGTCCCGTCCCAGTACCCGCACTAAACCCTCTGGTCCTGTCCCAGTACCCGCACTAAACCCTCCGGTCCCGTCCCAGTACCCGCACTAAACCCTCCGGTCCCGTCCCAGTACCCGCACTAAACCCTCCGGTCCCGTCCCAGTACCCGCACTAAACCCTCTGGTCCTGTCCCAGTACCCGCACTAAACCCTCCGGTCCCGTCCCAGTACCTGCACTAAACCCTCCGGTCCTGTATGAGTGTGCAGGTTAGCGCGGGAAAAAGGCAGAACTGGGACGGTGATGTTCCTCCATCTTTTCATGTCAACGTATCCAAACTCAGCTTCATCTCTGTTCCTGGTGAAGAGACGTCATTTTCACACCTAAACTGAATGAAGTTTATTTCATCTGTTCCTGTAAAATATATGTTATGAAATCCACACGTTTGATTAATAAATAAATGAATGACTGAACTAATTTATGTAGGTGGCTGTAGAATTTCACCAGTACAGGTTAAATAACTGTTACATTCTAAACTAAATCTATAATAAATTATTAATTTGTCGCTCTGTGACTGTTATTGTTGCATAGAATGTCCATAAATGTCCACATGTCCATAAATACATGTCTGTCAGGTAAACAGGTCTCCCTTGTTAAAGACACTGCATGTCAATGGGACTTACCTGTGTAAATAAAGTTTAAATAAAAATTAAATATAGGTACTTTTATCAGTAAACTGATAACTTTCATTATTCAAATGCTTTGAATTTTAATATTCAAAGCATATTTGGAAGTAGCAGGGCAAACTTCAGTAATTATTTCACCTACAGCAGTGAAAGATGAAATATTTCAATATTTACAGGCAGGAGCTCATCACCAAACATGGACATGCTCCGCCTTTATGGTTCAAAACGTGACATGCAGCAATGAATTATGGGCAATATGCATCAGCGTCGAAGTGTGGATTGAGAGTGCAAAGGGGGCGTGGTGGACTTTGGTCCTGGAGAACTGGGACACATTACGCACTTAAACCCTCGACAGGAGCATTCTAGGGGGGCAGTGATGGATGTGTGGGTGTCGGGACAGGAGCTAAATGCAGCATCACTGGATTTCTCACAGAAAACAGATGAATGAGGGAGGATTCTTCCTGGAAACTACGAAATACGGGCTGCATAATATTTGAAGAAACTGACATTGTCAGAGTAGCACTTTAGGGCTGCAGACAATAAATAGTCAACATCAAATTTAATCGTCAACCTGTGGGCAAAATAAAAAGGAGGGGAAAAGGAAAAAACTGAGTGAGACATCCCTTCCTTCCTAGACATGTACAGTCTGGGACCACTTCATATAAATAAATGAAAGTGCTTCAGCACTCGAACCTTTCTCCTAAACTTCATAAATAAGGATGATTCGGTTCACCACTGTATCAAACCACCTACATGCGAAAATCTGCTTCTCTCAATGAAATGATGCCAAATTCTGTTTTTGGCACGAGCAATAACTGAGGAAAATATTTGGGATTTCTGTTATTATTAACTTACTGTGTGTGTCAGGTACCTTTTGAAATGAGGTGAGAACGCGTGAAGTTAATTAGCCTCCTACGTTGCAGGGTGTGACTGTTGCACACATTTCTTCTCAGCCTGAGTGGAGAATTTGGAAACCCAGGAAAACATCAGCTGGGGTTCAGCAGAATGGCTGCAGTTTGACACATAAATGACCCTGGAGCAGTGGAAATAAACACACAAGCCCACATATCTGGATTTCAGTACGCTAATTTCCAGACTTTTGATGACTGACCAGTGAAGGCATCGAGTTTGAACTGAGAAACTATCCGTAACAATCCTCCTGCTACTTTTATGTCCTGGCATCCTCTACAATCACAACTTCACTCTCTAGAAGCAGCAATCTGAGAAGGATGATTTCATCCCTAATTTCTTCCACTGCCGTACTTTCCCCTGAAAACACAGAAGGAAAGCAAAGCTAATGTTAATGTTATGACCCTGATGGCTACGACTACGCATGTGTCAAGGACAGAAGCAGTGGCAGTGTTGAGAGGAAAACGAAGCTTAGTAATGATTAGCCGATTATTAAATTAGTCGCCGGTAGGGCTGCACAATTAATCGTAAAAAAATCGCATTCTCAATTCACACATACATGTGATCTCATTGCTACCCACAATGATTCTGAAGCTTTTTCTAATCACTAGCTAATCAAGAGTCATTGACGCTGCATCCGCGTCCCCGACAGTTTTGAAACACTGTAAGCGATAGTTATGGATTCTTCTGCCGTCAGCAAACCATCCAGATCAACTGAAAAACACTAAAAAGTGGAACTATGAAGAAAAAGCGTATAAACAACATTATAGCTTCAGTTTGTGCTCCGTGACAGCTCGGCTCGTGGCTGCAGGTACCTGAAGCGCCAGTCGTAAGTTTAATTTCTCAATTGCCTCTCGTCCGTTTAAAGTTTATTTGTGCAGCAAAAATTTGGGGGTAAAAAAAAAATTGTGCCAGCGAATCGTGATCTCAATTTTTAACAAAAAAAATCGCGATGCACATTTTTCCCAGAATCGTGCAGCCCTAGTCGCCGGCTATTTTGATAGTCGACACACTCAGGAATAATCGACTGATCGTGGCAGCACCAACGTCAGGGCTTGAAATTCACTTCTCAAAATGGGGG
Organism: Atherinomorus stipes; assembly: GCA_023101725.1. NCBI lineage: Eukaryota > Metazoa > Chordata > Actinopteri > Atheriniformes > Atherinidae > Atherinomorus > Atherinomorus stipes. The sequence goes on from JALJCO010009790.1 coordinate 27,572, forward strand.
GGGGAATTCCCCCCTTACATGCTTCACCAAGGGGGGATTTGCATACTTTGGGGGGGATATTTACAGGGTGCTTTACCACAGGTCTTACAGCGTCCTACCCGTACCTCAGATCAATAAGGAGCATTAATTTGTCTTTTTCGTCCTTAGTTTCCATCTTAGACGCTCTCTGGTCCCGTCTCCGTTCTCTTTATCAGCCATCATCAGTTTTTACCAACTTAGTATAAAAAGTATATATTGCAGTAATCTGTTGCATCTTTCAACTGCATAATTCTGGTGGTTCTTTCTTCCAGCTCGGTTCTGTTCTCTCTCCTACATAATCTCTTGTGTTTGATAAAAGTTCTGTTAAAAAAAAAAAAAAACTGGCCTTGGGGAGGACAGAGCATCTTCTACATGCAAGGCTAGAAAACTGTCAGAAACTTAATGAATTTAATAATAATACATTTAAGAACACCTTTAAGAACACCAAAGATACTAAATGGGAAAGAAAATAAATACACAGAAAATATAATAAAGAAGATAAGATAAAAGATAAACAAGATCGAGTAAAGAGCAGTGAGAATGTGAGAAAGATGAGGAAACATTCTCCAAATCAGCTTCTTTCTCCAAAATAATACCAAATTTAGATTTTTAATAGGCTAAACAGCATTAAATATGCCCTATGTGTCAAAATATAAAATGTGTTCATCATATCAACCTATTATTTATCAATATCATCTTTATCTATGAATCGATCTCACATTCAGCTGCCATGTGAGAAACGGTGACGCAGCGCTGATGTTGGTCTCTTCACACCAACATTAAACTGAGCAGCTCGTGCCTTCGTCATCACGATCAAACACGGATATTCTGAGCCCGTTAGGCTAAAACTTTGGTACCGTAACCAGCACCGGCGCTACCTGAGGATCCGGAGGATTTGGGTCGTAAACGAGACAGACACCGGCGCTGCCACAGCGCAGATCTTTACTGGTGTTGGTCCAGACCAGCTTCCCTTCAGGTGACCCGAAGTTACCCTTTATCCCTTTATGCTTCGCTATTTTATGGCTCTGATGCAAACGTTCACTGCACATTACGTCGCTGCAATTGCAAGCGGGAATTTCCCGCATTATAAGAGCGAAGTTTGCGGGAGTTGATGGTTTTATGCGCGATTCCCGCAATCCCGCAGCGAATTTCAGGCCCTGAACGTGTTTGAAGAGAAGCTGAATAGTTCTCCGTAGCCAAGTTTACAGTTGAGTGAAATGTTTGTCTCCTTCCTGATTTCTTACTTTTTTGCATGTTTGTCACACTTAAATGTTTCAGATCATCAAACAAATTTAAATGTGAGACAAAGATAATACAAGTAAATACAAAATGCAGTTTTATAAATTAAGTTTTTTATTAATGGGGAAAAAATCCAAACCTCCATGGTCCTGTGTGAAAAAGTGATTGCCCCTAAACCTAATAACTGGTTGTTCCACCCTTTTGACCGTCTTTGACTGTGATTTTTCTGATAATTAGCTCATTACTGTTCTCAACCAATGGAGGGATACGTCTGTAAAGTTCATTTACATGTTCAAAATTGTAGATTGTCTCACAAATATCAATAAGTCAATCTTTTATAGTCTTTATCAGAAGGGTCTCCAAGTCTGGTCCTCGAGAGCTACTATCCTGTAATTCTTAGAGCATACTCTCTCCCACACACCTGAATCAAATAGCTAATTCCCCAACGCGTGTCGCAGAGGTCTGGTAACGAGCCATTTGTGTGATTCAGGTGTGTTGGAGAAGGGATGCAACCAAAACGTGCAGGATAGCTCTCGAGGACTGGAGTTGAAGACCCCTTTTTTTTTATCATGATAAATACAACAGAATTTTTTTCAGAGCTTACACTGCAAAGCAGAAGAGTTAAAAATGGTGCAATGAATGCAAAAATGGTGCAAGACCCTTCCCTAAATCCCCTTATGTAGTAGTATGTATGCAGACATCCAGTAGTTTAGGTTACACTAGGGCTGCGTGATTGCCTCTAAATTTCAAATTGTACATTGTCATTGTTTAAGATTGCCAATAAGGGATTATCACGCTTCCGTGTTCCGAACTTCCGGTTTGAAACACTTAGAGGGCCCACTTCCGGCGCAGTTCAATGTCCCTGCTTTACTTCGTAGATAACATGAATAAACGCCAACCCTACTGAAATTTTCACAGATTCCAGACTGAAATGATACTAAGGAAGAAGTGGTTTAAAGCGATCGATTCGCTGCGGTGAAGGGCCGAACTTTATAATAAAACACAGGTTTGTTTGTCGCCGGTGGGGCACAACACCGGCACTTCACAACATGCTAGCATTAGCCAGCTAGCGTTTACTGACGTGCTTAACATTGTGCGTCTTAAAACACACAAACATCTGAAAATCGGGTCTGTACCCCCCCGTTTCCAGTGGAACAACTGGGGACTGCCAAGAAAGGAGACGCTTTCAGATGCTTGTGTGTTTTCAGCCGCACAAAGTTAGGCACGTCATCAAGCTGGCTAAAAATGGATACTGGACCTTTAGTATTGGTGGTGGTATCGGAGTGAAAAAGTGGGACCTGGACAGCCTTATTATTATGTACTCCAAGTTTAGGAATTTGTTTACAAGCCCTTGCAAATCAATTTTCTTTTTATCCTTTTGTTTAACCAGTTTGAACGGATTTTAAACCAGTTCACGAAGCATCGTTGCATCTCTAAGTGACGAGAAGAAAACGTAGAGAAAGATGCAGATATAGAAAACAACAGCTGCTCAGTGGAAAAACAAGCTGCCGCTGCAGACCTCTGTAAGAAAGCAAAGCAGCCAATCACGAGGAGCGCCGCAGGAAGAGAGGAAAGCAGCAGCAGTATTCAGACATGAACGGAGCTGGATCAGGTGTTGATGATAAAATGCTGAGTGAGACGGTAAAACATCTGTGGAGGGACATGAAGTTCGTGCATCTACTGCTGGAGCTGATCCAGATGACTGGTTCTGTGATGGAGAACCCGCCTCGTCCTCTACAGGGACTGCTTTCCACAGCTCCGCTGCATGAACTCATAAAGGATTAAAAGACTCGTCCAGACGAGGTCTGGAGCTTATTCCCGATCAGTGGTGAGACCTGCAGGAAGCTCCGAGTCTGGTAACAGCAGAGATGAGAGCATCTCAGCCATGACGTTACGCCCACACCTCGGTGTTGTCGCAGCATCCAGATCGGCGTCTTCAGCCCAGATTCCACCACCAGAACTCGTTCATCTGCTGTTCATGGATCATAACTGCAGCAGACGAGTCCGTCTTGACCTCTGAGTCCAGATCATAAAGACGCTGATCCGCTGGGACAAGTTCGTAACCTGCTGATGTAAAACCTGAACCTGTTAACGCTCAGTAAACATTTATATTCACATTTACTTTGGTAAAACAAGATTAACTCCATAATTTCCCCACAAAAAGAGAAATGTTCTGAGCTCTTCTCAGGAAACTTCTCCAGCTCTTCCTGGTTTTAACCCGACACGGGTCTGAATAGAGCTGCGCCATACAGACTGGTTCCAAACTGGTTCCAGACTGGATGGGATGGAGTCATGTGACCACAGACGTCTGTGAAGCTCCGTGGGACATGAGCACAGCCGACCTGTAAACGGCCAAAACACACTTTTACTTTCATTAAAACACCTTCATTCTGCCCTTACTGGAACTTGATGTGACTTCTAGTTTGGCAGATAGACAACAGGTTCTCCAATAAACACCCAGGAGGCCGTAGATATGCTCAGGATGTCCATGAGAAGTACTGTGAAACTGAAATACAAACATACAAATGTACTTATTAACTCATTGACTGCCAGACCTTTTCCCAGCAGAGCTCCATATTACCAGGATTTTAAGCATTTTCACTGATTTTGGAGATCCACAGAATATTGTGTACTATGCCAATACAAACACTGAATGTACCAAAGGAAAGCATAGACTCTCTTCTTTTATCAGAAAAAAATCATTTGTTTCTAGCTTTTTCCATTCTTTAGTAATCTGCAGTAGAACATTGCTTTGTTGCAGTGAAGATGCCTGTTTCTGACCAAAAAGCTGAGAAAACGAGCTTTGAATGCTGAGGTCCGCTTCAAGTGGAAAAGTGTCTTTGATGCCAATATTTCTTTACTTTAGTAGCACCTTCATCATCTGATCAGCTGTTTACTTCTATGAAACAACAAATACAACACTGAGAAAAGAGTTTTGGAGGCAAAATTATTATTTACTAGCTGAATAAGCCACAAGTTTGTTTCACAACATATTTGACAGAAACAGAGAGCAGAAACGTCTCCCTACTCCTCCCTCCCTCCCTCCTCCCTCTACCGCAGCTTAGGTGCGCACGCCCCCCACCGGCATCTGCTGGATTAGATGAAAACTACCGAAAAAATTATCATGAGCCCTTGGTTCTCTCTGACAAGCTCCTCCAGAGATTAAAACAGCTCCCCCAATTAAAACCCTTAATTAACGTGGAAACACGTGATTGGCAGCCAGTGAGTTAATAGATATGTATGTAAATGAATAAACTTGAGTCAGATTCTTATTTACATATGAGCAAATATTACTTTGTGTTCATGAAAAACACAGTGATGAGTTTCCCCATTTAATGCACATGCATGACTATCTATTAGCATGAATGCTAACTTAACATTGAAAAACCCATAGAGAGGCTAACGCAATTAGCATTGCAACATTTTCAAAACATTTAACTAGGGCTGGCCAATAATTCAATATCAATATATATCGATCAATAGAGGGTTTTTTTAATATAAAAAAAGAGGGTCAATAAAAGTTCAATATAGAAACAGTTTTCCGCTTTAGCCTATCAGGTAGCATGATACTACAGTCACTCCTTCAGTCAACCAATCACAAACCCAGACCAGGCAAAGGCTGAATTAGAATTCAGTGATCGTGTGATCTTTATTATGAGGAGGTCATGCAGCAAAAGCTTAAAGGGGAACTTTGTTTTTTTCAATCTGGATCTGTTTTCTAGCATGAAATCCGTTCATTTCCTCATCCAGACAGTTTTGATGCAACTTGAATTCCTTTGGGAGATTTTAGATCAGATCCAGATCAGCGTATGTCCGATATAAGGACGAATCACCACAAAAAAGCTGCTTCGAGCTCTCAGGGGGGTCTGACTAATGTTTGGTAACAAAACATTGGTGAAATAAAGGAGTTGGTGGCAGATAGTGATTATTTAGAGGCTGCACGAAGTTTCCCGCGTCACTTCCATTACATTGGACATACGCTGATCTGGAGTGGATCTAAATATCTGCTGATACAATTCAGTTTGCACCAAAACTGTCTGGATGAGGAAATGATCGGATTTCAGGCTGTAAAAAAGGTCCAGGTTGGAAATAAAAAACCTCCCCTTTAAATGGCCAGGGCTGCACCTAAAATGGCTTTTAGTTTGATAATGGCTTTTTTTTTTTTATGGATAAATATCCATCGATCGATACAGATTTTTTTTTATCGATAATCTTTTTTGCTATATCGTCCCTGCATTTAACACAAACAACATTCCTTCAAACGTTTGTCACTTTACACTGACACCAAATAAAGGTCACAGATCACCTACAGACATGATTTGTACGGAGACGTGCAAAACATGCGGAAAAACACTCGTTTGCAGGGCAGGAAAGTTACGCAGCATAAACTACGGCAAGTCTGAGAGAGCAAAAAGCCGGGGCAGCAGCAGCCAACATACTGACACGGGCAAAATGTCGTCCTAACTAAACCTGTTTTCTTTCCTTGCAGACTACGTTTACTTCGAGAACTCCTCCAGCAACCCGTACCTGATCCGGAGGATAGAGGAGCTGAACAAGGTGGGTTCTGACCCACATGATGCTGTTTGTGTGTGCATGCATGTGCATGCGCGTGTGTGTGTGCATGCATGTGCATGCACGTGTGTGTGTGCATGCATGTGCATGCGCGTGTGTGTGTGCATGCATGTGCGCGTGTGTGTGTGTGTGTGCATGCACGTGCGTGTGTGTGTGAGTGTGCGTGTGTGTGCATGCATGTGCGTGTGTGTGTGTGCATGCATGTGCATGCACGCGCGCGCGCGCGTGTGTGCATGCATGCGCGCGTGTGTGTGTGCATGCATGTGCATGCGCGTGTGTATGTGCGTGTGCATGCATGTGCATGCGCGTGCGTGTGCATGCATGTGCATGCGCGCGCGTGTGCATGCATGTGCATGCGCGCGCGTGTGCATGCATGTGCATGCGCGCGTGTGTGCATGCATGTGCATGCGCGCGTGTGAGTGTGCATGCACGTGTGTGTGTGCATGCATGTGCATGCGCGTGTGTATGTGCATGCGTGTGTGTGAGTATGTGCATGCGCGTGTGTGTATGTGCATGCATGCGCGTGCGTGTGTGTGTGCATGCATGCATGCGCGTGTGTGTGTGTGCATGCATGTGCATGCGGGCGTGTGTGTGTATGCATGTGCATGCGCGCGCGTGTGTGTGCATGCATATGCATGCGTGTGTGTGTGTATGCATGTGCATGCGCGTGTGTGAGTGTGCATGCATGTGCATGCGCGTGAGTGTGCATGCATGTGCATGCGCGTGTGTGTGTGTATGCATGTGCATGCTCGTGTGTGATTGTGCATGCATGTGCGTGCGTGCGTGTGTGTGCATGCATGTGCGTGTGTGTGCATACATGTGCATGCGCGTGCGTGTGTGTGTGTGTGTGCATGTGCCTGCGCGTGCGCGTGTGTGAGTGTGCATGCATGTGCATGCGTGCGTGTGTGTGTGCATGCATGTGCATGCGCGTGTGTGAGTGTGCATGCATGTGCATGCGAGCGTGTGTGTGTGCATGCGTGCGTGCGCGTGTGAGCGCAGCGACATCCAGCTGTCCGTAAACTGCTGGAATGACTCATCACTGGTTCAGGACCCGCTTACATAACGGCAGCTATGACACTGGGTTGTTTCCCAGTCAGAGGATTATCCTCATTTACGTAACACTCTTCCATTAAAAGCTGGTGTGGAGGACCAGGAGGTCTCTGTGGACCGTGAGACGGACCGCTGCGACATAGTCTCTGTAGAGGGAAGGTGTTCACCTGGGGCCTCATGTACGAAGGGTTCGTACGCACAAAAACGTGGCGTACGATCATTTCCATGGTAAAGTCGAGATGTATCAAGAATGGAGTGACCGTGGAAATGTGCGGGGCTTCACGTCAACTTAATGGCTGCGTACGAACGTTTCTACAGCTGTGGAGACTTTGGCGACACTCGGAGGCGACGCTGGGAAACTGTTAAAAGAAATAAATGTGAAAACAACCATCCCCGGACTGAGTGATGTGGTCAGACACATGAACAAACAGCCTCATGAACGATTAACACCTGCGTCTGTAATTATGAGCGGATATAAAAGCACAAAGTGGAGCAGAAACAGGCTCCTGCAGCTGCTGTAGATGGAAGAAAACGTTAGAAATGGTGGATATACAGAGCGTGTACTCAGAGGTCTTACTGATTCAATGAAAACTGGCTGGTCAGACGCTTTAAGTTCCCAGAGACATCTCTGTGCGCAGAGCTGAAGCCAGGCTGGGGGGGGCAACACGTGGGCCTCCACGCGCTCCGGCGAATAATTTCACTTCTATGCCGATTTATTTATTAATGCACTTAATTTGTGAGGACATCTATAGGATGATCTGTTCAATCACTTATACCAGCACATAGGGGGGGGGGGGGGGACTCGGCCGGTATGGCGATTTAACAGTAGCAGGTCGGTTACATCTGTGTCCCGGGATGAGGAAACCCCTGAGGCTGTGACGCAGGTGATGCAGGAGGAATTCCCAATGCTGCACGTCCTCGTATGGTAATAGATTGTGTCAGCTAATAAATACAGTATTTCCCGTGACATCAGGCTGTGAGGAGGCGACTGTATAAACACACGTTTCACAAATATATATTTATTTACCTTCAGAAAAACCGGAGTCACCCGCGTGAACTCCCCCCACCCCTGGAAGACGAAATGCAGTCACGAGCAGCCGTCCTCCGCTTCACATCCAACATGAAGTCGGACCACTTCTTATTTCGGCTTGTGTGCGCGACTCTGACCCCCCCATCGTTGTCACACACTCTCCTATTCACTTTTCTGTTGGGGGGTGATGCCGGATATCAGCGTGCTAAAGTGCACATTTTTGCGCATTTATACTAAAACAAGCTGCCTCAAGTTCGTTCTCCGTGAATATCTTTCATTTTCATTCACTGTCATGCTCATGTTTTGTCTTTCTGATGTGCAGAGAGGAGAATCTCCGCTGCAGATCTCATTTAAATGTCATTTGCATATTTATGTTGGGGGTGTGGACAGGGAGGCGTCAGGTACTCCAACATGCGGCTTAATTCCACGTTGATGGGATGTACAAAGGAAAAGTACCTGGATCCATGCGTGCGCACAGTTTCATACATCTGAAAACTTTTGTGCGTATGACGTTTTCAGGATTTGATCGTACGCCGGGTCTCAGTAGGAAATCCATACGACTCTTTTTACATGAGGCCCCTGGTCCTCAGGTTCCCATCACCTCAGAGAATCTGAAAAGGACATTTAAACACCGAATTAAAGAACACAAAGCTCACGACTCATCTGGTTTTCTGCCTCAAGACCGCCAGCACACAACAATGAACAAGTTCAACTTAATATTAAATCTCCCAGAACGGCTTAAAACTGGCGGGTGTGGTTTTTAGGTCTCACGTTAAAGGGGAAGTTTGATTATGTCCAACCCGGACCCATTTTCATTTACTCAGACAGTTTTGGTGTAACTTGAATTCCTTCAGGAGATATTTAGATTATGGATGTAACGATTACCCGTAAAATGGTTTTAACTGATAAAATTTCCAAGGATTAGTAATGCCGTTTCGAATTTTAATTATCATTAAAGCTGTGACTGATTACGGCACTTTGAAAAACTCCGTGATGCTGCTGATTGGCTGGAAAAGCAGCAGCAGTCCCAGTTTGCAACGTTTAATTGATGAAAACATGGCAGAAGGCAACGAAGGCGCCCACGTGGACCGTTCTGGTTTTCCCCCTTTAAAGAGAACAAAACTGGCATTTAGATCCATTTTGGATATTTTTAAAGATGCTGGGGGGTATTTCTATAATACCACGATTATAATGATAACCGTGATATGAAATTTTCTAGGGATGCACCGAAAATCGGCCACCAAAAGTTTTCGCCCAAAAATTACCCAAAAGTGCATTTTCGGTTTTCGGACGAAAGACATAAATCACCGAAACAAAGGGCCGAAACTTGTGATGATGCAACAAACAGGCATCCAGCACGCAACTTATGAACTTTGTGTTTTTATGTGAAAATATGTTTAATTTCACTGTCTTTAGAGCCAGTCAGTTATAAGCCTGTATATTATTTGTTGTAATAGTCTAAAGTAAAAAAATGTAAAAGGATTGGTAATGTAATGAGTGGAGTCAAAAAAATTTTATTTTGAATTTTAATTATATTGTACATTCTGTAATGTAGGGGTAAATAAATATTTTGATACTTTTGTATTTGATTTATTGAATGATTGATTTTGTGAAGTTAGTACACATGGTAGCTAAAAGTGCTACAGTTCTAATAATTGACATTTCTTTCGGTGTTGGTTTTCGGCCTTGGTTTGCTCATTTTTTGTTTTCGGTTTCGGTCAGGTATTTTCAATTCGGTGCATCCCTAAAATTTTCATATCTTTACATCTCTAATTTAGATCCACTCCAGATCAGCATCTGTCTAATGTAATGGAAGTGATGCAGGCAACCGCACACAGCCTCTAAGCAAGGCATTATCTGCCACAAACTCCATAAGCCGGACCCCCCTGTGAGCTTGAAGTGGCATTTTTGTGTGATTCGTCCTTATTTACAGACGTTTTTACTGCAGGCGGCTCGCTGTTATGCGACACTATAGCAAATAAATGTCTGTAAATACGGACAGATCACCACAAATAAGCAACTCAAGCCGCGGTAGAGGGAGGGAGGGAGGGGGAGGAGTAGGGAGACGTTTCTGCTCTCTGTTTCTGCCAAATATTATGTTGTGAAACAAACTTGTTGTGGCTTATTCAGCTGGTAAATAATTATTTTGCCTCCAAATCTCTTTTCTCAGTGTTGTATTTGTTGTTTCATAGAAGTAAACAGCTGATCAGATGATGAAGGTGCTACTAAAGTAAAAAAATATTGGCATCAAAGACACTTTCCCACTTGAAGCGGACCTCAGCATTCAAAGCTCGTTTTCTCAGCTTTTTGGTCAGAAACAGGCATTTTTGCTGCAACAAACCCATGTTCTACTGCAGATTACTAAAGAACGGAAAAAGCTAGAAAGAAATGTTTTTTTCTGATAAAAGAAGAGAGTCTAAACTTTTCTTTGGTACATTCAGTGTTTGTATTGGCATAGTACACAATATTCTGTGGATCTGCCAAAATCTGTGAAAATGCTTAAAAATCCTGGGAATATGGAGCTCTGCTCGGAAAAGGTCTGGCAGTCAATGAGTTAAAGTTGAAAAATAAATGATGTAATTGTGCAAAGTTAGAAAAATACCTCAACTTGTGTATGACGAGACAAAAGAATAGGATATGTGCATTATATCCTAGAACCACCTGGATTTTCTTCTCCCTGGAAAAACAAAAAACACACAATACCCAAAAACAGGTGATATTTGGTTATTTACACAAAGCGGCCTGATTGATTAAATATCGGTTAAAGTGCTCCTGGCATGAAATTAGCGTGTTTTGAGGTTTCTGATCATATATTTTAGTTTCCCAGCCCGCCTGTGTCCCTGAAGGGGTTAAATCATAGACGTTTCCTCTGTCGGCCTACATGGTGACGTTAGCATTCTCAAATGGGCTAATTAGCAGTTCGGCCTATTTTACTCTTAGTGCAGCTTATGACATCATGACTTCCAACCAATTACCCCCCCCCCCCCCCCCCCCCCCCCCTTCCCCCCGAACTACACTCTCCAAGCCCCTCCCACCGAGATCTACGACAACAAAGCGACATCATGGCGTCCCGTTGCATCAGAACTGCTCTGTACCTGGTGTACGAAGGACTACAGCAATCTTTCTACCAGATCACCATGACAACAGAAGCAAGCGTCGTTGTACGTCAGTGCTAACAGTAGCGCTAACTCGTAGCATAGTTAGCATAGGACTGAAAAGGACCAAAAGTCACTGCAAATTTCATGCCACTGGCACTCTAAATATCGATGGGATGTCCGATACTCAGTTATATGGCCGATACCGATAGGGGGCCGATTATATTGTGCATCCCTACCCAGATGATCTGATACAGACTGAGGTTTCTCATCTCTTTTATTCAGAGCTATTATAAAGCTAGCTTACCAGCGTTCCATCATCACGCTCATTTGTATGACGTAACGTCTTGTTTACCTTTTGTTGACACGTGCCTGGAACTTTCGTGGACAGGCGGCAGCCGCAGATTCTGCTGCCACACTTTGCAGCTGTATTTGGGTCATTAAACTAGGATAAAATAGTTCCTTTTGGACGTTTCAGAATAGTTATTGATTTGGATCGTGCACCACTGTGATGGATTTAATAATGCATTGGTGCACTCATATTGTAATGGTTCTTGTTGTTATTATGATCTCTGTAAACAGCTGTAACAGCTGTGAGACTTTTTAAATATGGTGGCTGGAAGAAGCAGAGATCACGCAAGGGGCGGGGCTTACCAGTTCCACCAATCAGCAAACATCTACGCATTTCAGTTCCTATGGAGCCCTGAAAAGATCCTGCCTCGGAGTCGGGCTGAGCGATATATCGATATGTTTTTAAATGAGATATGGAATTGGAGCATATTGCCCATATCACGATATGGAGTTCAATGTTTGTTTGTTTCGTCTTTGTATATAAAAGCTAACCTTACTGGGGTGTTACATTTAATTCTGTGTAATGTTCCTTACTTGCATCTGCGAGTATAATTACATACAGTATTATACAGTATATCTGTTTACATCTCATCATTCTTTGAACAGCTGAGCGTTATTTCATCCGGTCGGTTAAAATGAAACTACTTGTAATGTCATATTTGGCTCCAACTGTAACAAAATATTTGCTCTCACTTTGTGATAAAAATATCGGGATATATATCATATATTGATATTCAGCCTAAATATATGCAGATATGACTTTTGGTCCATGTTGCCATGGCCAGCCCTGCCTCGGAGTAGGAGTTAAAAAGGTTCTAGGAACTCCAACAGGTTCCTGCAGTCCGAAAGCGCCTAGAGTTCCACCAAAACTGTCTGGGTGAGTTAATGAATGTATTTCATGCTGGAAAATATGTCCAGGTTGGATAAAAAACCCAAATTCCCCTTTATGAACCTCAGAGATTGTGGAAAACCCTGCAGATGTGGTGCACAGCAGAGCTGTTATCCTGCTCCAGGAACTGGTTAAACTGGTGTTTCATGGCTGCAGACGTGATGGAAGCTGATTTTCACGTGTTTATAATTTTCATTCAGGTTAGTCAACGATAGTTTGTACATGAAGGAACCGAGCAGCTGCTCAGTTCGCTTACGCCTCGCACTGACTGCTGCGGACAGAAATGATTAAAAGCCAAACTAAACTCAGAACATCTTACACGTGTTTAAGTGCTGATGAGATTTCTGTAGGATGTTCTGAGATTACAGGTTGGTAGCGCTGCACCTTTCCTCAGAAATGTGTTTGTATCCGTGGTTTGGGGGGAAAGCGGCTGCAGACGGAGACTAACCTGCCATTCTGTGCTTGCAGACGGCCAACGGCAACGTGGAGGCGAAGGTGGTGTGTCTGTTCCGGAGGCGAGACATCTCAGGCAACCTCAACACTCTGGCTGACAGCAACGCCAGTGAGTAGACGCCTCGCAGCTCCTCTGCTGCGCCACCGAGCCGTGAAATCACCGGAAGCTGTTTGACACCATCATCATCTTCATTTTATCAGCCAGCTGTGATTTTAATGCAGAGAACCATCCGTCTGATTGTTTATAGAAACGCAGACCTGCGTAGACGTGAGAATACAAACGTGCTGAACGCTCACAGGTTTAACTGGCTGCTCCGAGTTTCTCTGGGACAAACGGAGGTGGGGATGTGGAGACGCAGGAAGCAGTTTAAGGGGGACCTTTTTCACTGTTGCACCACTAAACCTGCAGCAGAGCAGCCCAGTTAGTGGAGATGTTGAAGCTGAACATCTGTCCTCTGGAGGTAGTTTAGGTTTAAAAGGTCAAACGTGGACCAAACTCCCCGTTACCGAACGTCATGTCCAGATAAAGACTGTGTGCCGTGTTGCCAGGTGTGCGATAATTATCGTATTTGTACGGTAATTTGGCCCTCTGTACGATGTACGATCAATAATCTTAAAAAAGGGCAAATGTACGATAATTTGACCATTTCATATTAATGTGACCAGAACCGTTTTTTTTTTTTTTTTTTTTTTTTGTGAACCCTGAAGGCATCAGTTCCCATGTGGCATGTTACCAGCCAATCATGCTTTGCTGAGCGCGAGCTACGAGTGACGTCCATGTGTTGATTGGCTGCATGGTAGCTGCACCCGCCCTAGGAGACGCGTGAGCGAGCGAGCGAGCGAGCTTCAAAACCCAAACAACACGAAGGAGGAGGACATGTTAGTATAAATAATAAACGAGTAGAGGCCGGATTGACAGCTGGAGCGCGACAAACGTGGCCTCCATCTTGGACCGGTCACAACTCAGTTAATGACCATGGACGAACGATGCCAGAGCTGCGCAGCATCTTCTGCTGTAATCGGCAGAGCGTTGAAAGCAGCAAACTGGGAGTTACTTTTCACAAGTAAGACTGAGCATCAATATAAGTTGTCTGCAGTGGTTAAAATATTTACCGGCCTGTAATAATCTGTCTACCTGTGACATCAGACGCCAGTCACGTTTCGTGGTCACTGTTAAAGTTATGACATGAAAATAAATCTATGAAACTTCATAAACCAGCTGTGGTGTGACCGGTATTACACCGAGTAGTGTGACCGGTATTACACCGAGTGGTGTGACCGGTATTACACCGAGTAGTGTGTGTGACCGGTATTACACTGAGTGGTGTGACCGGTATTACACTGAGCGGTGTGACCGGTATTGCACTGAGCGGTGTGACCGGTATTACACTGAGCGGTGTGACCGGTATTACACTGAGTGGTGTGACCGGTATTACACCGAGTAGTGTGACCGGTATTACACTGAGTGGTGTGACCGGTATTACACCGAGTAGTGTGTGTGACCGGTATTACACCGAGTGGTGTGACCGGTATTACACCGAGTGGTGTGACCGGTATTACACCGAGTAGTGTGTGTGACCGGTATTACACTGAGTGGTGTGACCGGTATTACACTGAGCGGTGTGACCGGTATTACACTGAGCGGTGTGACCGGTATTACACTGAGTGGTGTGACCGGTATTACACCGAGTAGTGTGACCGGTATTACACTGAGTGGTGTGACCGGTATTACACCGAGTAGTGTGTGTGACCGGTATTACACCGAGTAGTGTGACCGGTATTACACTGAGTGGTGTGACCGGTATTACACCGAGTAGTGTGTGTGACCGGTATTACACCGAGTGGTGTGACCGGTATTACACCGAGTGGTGTGTGTGACCGGTATTACACCGAGTAGTGTGTGTGACCGGTATTACACTGAGTGGTGTGACCGGTATTACACTGAGCGGTGTGACCGGTATTACACTGAGCGGTGTGACCGGTATTACACTGAGTGGTGTGACCGGTATTACACCGAGTAGTGTGACCGGTATTACACTGAGTGGTGTGACCGGTATTACACCGAGTAGTGTGTGTGACCGGTATTACACCGAGTGGTGTGACCGGTATTACACCGAGTGGTGTGACCGGTATTACACCAAGTAGTGTGTGTGACCGGTATTACACTGAGTGGTGTGACCGGTATTACACTGAGTGGTGTGACCGGTATTACACTGAGCGGTGTGACCGGTATTACACTGAGCGGTGTGACCGGTATTACACTGAGCGATGTGACCGGTATTACACTGAGCGGTGGGGCCGGTATTACACTGAGCAGTGTGACCGGTATTACACTGAGCGGTGTGACCGGTATTACACTGAGCGGTGTGACTGGTATTACACTGAGCGGTGTGACCGGTATTACACTGAGCTGTGTGACCGGTATTACACTGAGTGGTGTGACCGGTATTACACTGAGTGGTGTGACCGGTATTACACTGAGTGGTGTGACCGGTATTACACTGAGCGGTGTGACCGGTATCACACTGAGTGGTGTGACCGGTGTTACACTGAGCGGTGTGACCGGTGTTACACTGAGCGGTGTGACCGGTATTACACTGAGCGGTGTGAACGGTGTTACACTGAGCGGTGTGACCGGTATTACACTGAGCTGTGTGACCGGTATTACACTGAGCGGTGTGACCGGTATTACACTGAGCGGTGTGACCGGTATTACACTGAGCGGTGTGACCGGTATTACACTGAGGCGATCTTACACAGAAAATAATTACATCCATCTGTAACTACAGCAAAGTATCTGGCTTCACCGTCTCATCTGTTTTCATTCACATCAGTGTAATACTGATTTTACACTGGAATATATAAACTCCTGCATGTTGTTGAACATACGCTGATAAAGTCAGAGCCACAGTGCTAACTGTGAGGTGTGATCATGATGATTATGAATGATGTCCAAGTGACCTGTGTAAAATAAGACAATGTTTGGGAAGGGAAGAAAAGACTTTAACGTAGTGTTTGCTGGAGGATCTGAGGGACAAGAACCTCATAGATAAAGAACTTAAGACAGGATATAGATAGACGGTGTCGATACATTGACAACTCTTGCTGCGAAGTCACAAGTCAGGGCTGTACAGTGCAAGCGTTTTACTCGCATATGCGCCTAAAAATATATTGGTGCGAGTACCGGGAAAAAAATGGGAGCACGCGTGCGAGTATAGATTTCATCCCTCTAATTTACACTTTGCTCCTAAATAAGTCAGGATTGATTTAAAGTGGAAATGAAACTGCCAACCAAACTAAATTTATTAATTTGCCAGTAGAAAAATACATGAAAATATGAGCAATTAAGAGAAAAACGTAGCGACGTTTTTATGGTCAGGACGCCGCCATGC
Source organism: Atherinomorus stipes (assembly GCA_023101725.1). Classification (NCBI taxonomy): domain Eukaryota; kingdom Metazoa; phylum Chordata; class Actinopteri; order Atheriniformes; family Atherinidae; genus Atherinomorus; species Atherinomorus stipes. The sequence goes on from JALJCO010009790.1 coordinate 43,661, forward strand.
GGCAGCTTTGAAGTCACCGCGTTGCGCTCCAGCTTCACACTGAACCATCGGTATCACCAGCTACACAACCGTAACACAATTTAGAAGATGGACTTAATGAAAGGCGAAGCTGAAAGGCCAGTCCAGCATCCAGATCCTGTTGCAGATGCTTTCCAGTCCGTAGGCCGTGTGACTAGAGAGGAAGCCGGGGCTGATCTGTAGCGGAGCGGGTTACGCTGATTACGGGGAGTCCCGGATAGAAACAGCAGACGGTCATGTCAGAGAAACCTGCTGCAGAGCTGTTCCGATCATCGGACTGTAGCGAAGAGATTTATGAGTGTGCCGATTGAGGTGTTTCTAATGAGAGGCTTAAAGAGGAACGGAGCTGGTGAATTACGCTCTGATGTTTGTAAGGACCGATACCGCAGATACAGATACCGGTAAACGGAGCTCCGCTGGTGATATTAAAAACACTCTGAGCAGCTTCAGGCTTTCCTCTGCGGGCCTCTAGTTTACCAGACTAAAAGTCTTCAGATCATTTTCCTCATTTTCTCTATAAAATGTTCACACATGATCAGGAGTCAGAGGTTTCCTCTTCAGAGCTGCACCAACCAAACTGGTGACGTCAAAGCTTAGCTTTGCAAGCGCCTTTGAGGGCTTTAAATAATAATGATAATAAATAATCATGATTATTATTATCATCACCATCATCATCATATTAATAATAATACATCTGGGAGATTTTCTGATTGAAGGTGATGTTTGGTTACATCTAAACCATTAGACGTCTCTTTTCCATCGTTAGCATGGCTAGTCCAGCTTTTCTTCCATGTAGTGAAACAATAGGGGATTATCACGCTTACCAGAAGTTCCCGGCATTTTGGCACTTCCTCTTCCGGGCCATGTTATCGACAGCCGTTCCTGCTCTGTTATACTGTTTAAATTGGATAAACTCCAAACATACTTAAGTTTTCATACCAGACTGAAGTGATACTGGATGAAAAGCTGGATCAAAGCGATCGATTCGCTGCGGTGAAGGGCCGAACTTTATAATAAAACACACATTTGTTTGTCGCCGGTGGGGCACAACACCGGCACTTCACAGCATGCTAGCATTAGCCAGCTAGCGTTTACTGACGTGCTTAACATTGTGCGTCTTAAAACACACAAACATCTGAAAATCGGGTCTGTACCTCCCCGTTTCCAGTGGAACAACTGGGGACCGCCAAGAAAGGAGACGCTTTCAGATGCTTGTGTGTTTTCAGCTGCACAAAGTTAGGCACGTCATCGAGCTGGCTAATGCTAACCTGCTAACACGACTGCGCAGTCTGCCGGCCACAAACAAACGTGTGTCGTTTTATTATAAAGTGCGGCCCTTCACTCTGGAGAATCGCTTTGATCCACTTCCTCCTTAGTATCACTTCAGTCTGGAATCCGTGAAAATTTCAGTAGGGTTGGCGTTTATTCACGTTATCTACGAAGTAAAGCAGGGACATTGAACTGGGCCGGAACTGGGCCGTCTAAGTGTTTCAAACCGGAAGTTCGGAACACGGAAGCGTGATAATCCCCTATAATGAGTCTCTGGGTTTTTATGAGAACCTTTGCAGTCATGAGAACAGATATGGGGGTTCACAACATGGCAACTTCTCTCCATATTGCTGTTTCACAAAGATTAAATGAAGATGGCTGCACGGTGGTGTGGTGGTTAGCACCGCAGCCTCACAGTAAGAAGGTCGCTAGTTCGATTCCCGGCTGGGGAGGGGGTTTGAACAATTCCAACAGTTCCTTCCTGTGTGGAGTTTGCATGTTCTCCCCGTGGGTATGCGTGGGTTCTCTCCGGGTACTCCGGCTTCCTCCCGCCATCCAAAGACATGCATGTTAGGTTAATTGGTAACTCTAAATTGCCCATAGGAATGAATGTGAGCGTGAATGGTTGTCTGTCTCTCCATGTTGGCCCTGCGACAGACTGGCGACCTGTCCAGGTGAACCCGCCTCTCGCCTGATAATAGCTGGGATGGGCTCCAGCAACCCCCGCAACCCTGAACTGGATAAGCGGTACAGAAAATGAATGAATGAAGATGTTACCTGCTGCTGACAGTTAAGTATCTGCAGAAGAATAGTCAGGGAGCAGGTGTTATCGCCCCCTACAGTCATAAGTTTTCATGGGTCACAGGTTTTGCTGTAACACCGGTTTGGTGCCCTTTTTAACAACAATGCATAATGTAAAATCAACATCCATACTAAAGCCCACCTGACCCAGACCAACCCCACCCAGATCAAATCTGTGGACCGCTGGATGGACACAGCCAAGTGTGGCAGGTGACTGGACAATAAAAAACTGTAGGACAGGGAAGTTTTAAAACTATTTAAAACTGTTTGTTTCTCGGTGTAATCCATCATTTGGCCTATTGCCTGGGCGAAGGTTATTATTAATATTTTAATGTGCTATTTAAGAAAGTCATAGTGCTCCTAAATTTTTTTCTGTGCTCCTAAATTTTTTCATTTGGGAGCACTAGTGCTCCTAGTGAAAAAGCTAAGCGTACAGCCCTGCAAGTGCGTGTGAGCACTTTTAAACACGAGAATGACGATATCTGATGCATTAGTGGGCTTGTTATTTTAGTTATGACCGGTGTACGATAATTTCCATGAAAATTTTGAGTCTCTGGTATGATAATTCTATATTTCCCACCTGGCAACACTGACTGTGTGAAACAAAGATCAGCATCATCCTCCTCATCCTCGGGTAACAACGCAGACGTCATAAAGTTGTTTCTGACCATGACGAGACATCACAGACCACCGTGTAAGGGTGCATTCAGAAAGCATAGTCCGCGAGACTCGGTCCGTTTGGGGACTCGGTTCGCTTGGGGGCGGGGGTGGTCTTCCGGACCGAGATCGCGTTCACGTTGCTCTATTGCCAAACGAGCCAAGAATGAGAATCTCAGGTGGCGCTGCTCTCGGATTTACCGTAGGAGTGGACAAGACGCACGTACAAGAAGGTTCTCACAACTTCTGTTCCCCCCACTAAGCGACATTATTTTTGTATGAGGAGCTGGATATGATTTCATCAGACCAGATATCCATTAAAGCTTTTACCTTCTCGTAACTCCACGTACGAGCCATCTTTATAAGTACCGCAGTCCCTCACGTGTGTTTGTTGTCGTAGCGTTTGCCCACGTTGTGAAACGTTTTACCCACAATGCCAATGCAATTTGTAGTCCACTTCCTGTATTTGGTTCGCTTCAATCGCACCGAGACCCACGTTTGTAGGCGGACCGAGTCCGCTTGTTTGTTCCGGATCAGAGTCCGTTTGCGCGTTCACAACTCCCCGAAGTAAGCGGACTTTCCGAGCAAACGGACTCTGATTCGAATCAAAAAAGCTTTGTGAAAGCGCCCTTAGAACGCTTCGTAAACATCAGACAGTTTCGAACGCGCCGATGCAGACAGGACGATTATCACAGTTTAGTCCGAAGCTGCAACGTGTGTGTGCGATGCAGGCTGACATCACCGTGAGGGTAAAGTTTGGATGTAGTGTGCAGTCGTAGTTGCTCACGTTGTCACAGTCGTGCTCAAAATGATTCACACCCTCCATTTAAAGGGACATTGTGTAACATTTGTATATCGCAGCAACTCGCTGGTACTTTTCATGCTGCGCTCACATGAAAGCCGGCAGACAGCAGACGAACGACAGCCGCTGCATGGAAAGACATCATCAGCCTCGATGTGAAGAAGCGGTCTGTCAGTAATGGGAACTTCAGTCCCCATCTCTGATGTGATGTCATGGCCATGTTGCATTATCTTACTATCTTCCTCTCAGCTTCTGTGATTAAAATGACGTGGTTTATTACCAACGGCCGTCTGCCCAACTACAGCTGACATAAACATGTTCACAGCAGAAATAAACCGGTGTACAGCAGAAATAAACATGTTTACAGCAGAAATAAACATGTTCACAGCAGAAATAAACATGTTTACAGCAGAAATGAACACATTTACAGCAGAAATAAACATGTTCACAGCAGAAATAAACATGTTCACAGCAGAAATAAACATGTTTACAGCAGAAATAAACATGTTTACAGCAGAAATAAACATGTTTACAGCAGAAATAAACAGAAAGTTTACAGCAGAAATAAACGTGTTTACAGCAGAAATAAACAGGTTTACAGCAGAAATAAACAGGTTTACAGCAGAAATAAACATGTTTACAGCAGAAATAAACTGGTGTACAGCAGAAATAAACAGGTTTACAGCAGAAATGAACACATTTACAGCAGAAGTAAACACGTTAACAACAGAAATACATTTACAGCAGAAATAAACACATTTACAGCAGAAATAAACATGTTTACAGCAGAAATAAACCGGTTTATAGCAGAAATTAACAGGTTTACAGCAGAAATAAACCGGTTTACAGCAGAAAAAAAACCCGGTTTACAGCAGAAATTAACAGGTTTACAGCAGAAATAAACAGGTTTACAGCAGAAATAAACAGGTTTACAGCAGAAATAAACAGGTTTACAGCAGAAATAAAGAGGTTTACAGCAGAAATAAACACATTTACAGCAGAAATAAACATGTTCACAGCAGAAATAAACTGGTGTACAGCAGAAATAAACAGGCTTACAGCAGAAATAAACAGGTTTACAGCAGAAATGAACACATTTACAGCAGAAATAAACATGTTAAAAAAAAAAAAAGAAAAAAAAAAAAAATTAAAAAAAAAAAAAAATTTAAAGAAAAAATAAAATTATTAAAAATAAAATTTAAAAAAATTAAAAAAAATAAATTATTTTTTTTTTAATATTATAATTTTTTTTTTTTTTTTTATTTTTATTTTTATTTTTTTTTACAGCAGAAATAAACCGGTTTACAGCAGAAATTAACAGGTTTACAGCAGAAATAAACCGGTTTACAGCAGAAATTAACAGGTTTACAGCAGAAATAAACAGGTTTACAGCAGAAATAAACACATTTACAGCAGAAATAAACAAGTTTACAGCAGAAATAAACATGTTTCCAGCTTGATTCCTAACATCATTTTAGGTTTAATAGGTTGTGTTTACCTTCATGTCAACTGTGAGGGGGTGAATTTTTTTGTAACTCGTCCATTTAGATGTTATTTAATCTTGAAATCACACATGGTTAGGGGCGTGTCGTTGTGATTAACAGGCCGCAGACCGGATGCCGCCTACATGTGACGAGGAGACAAACTATTTAATAATTCGTGTAGCCATGGGTTTTTACCAATTCAGACACACAAAGAAAGATATGTTGTGCAATTTGCCGCCAGTTGTATCCTCACTTTACCATGCTGTTAATCAGCTTTGTCTTTGATAAGAAACGGTTGAATCAGACAGCAGCTTATCTTTCTACATTCTACATAATTTATATTCTCCAATAAGAGCATACCATCAAGCAAGCACACACACACACACACACACACACACACACACACACACACACACCCCACAGCTGATACATGGCATTTGTGTAGCTAGTCTGAGTGCTGATCACGGGTGAATTCAGGTCTGAGTTTTTCAACAAATGGATTTAATTTTAAAACAACTTTGTTCTGCAGCAACACTGAAGGAGGCAACCACACGGTTGTCATTGCCTGTAAGTTTATTTTCTAAATGTCGTCTTGTCTGATAAACATAGTTCATGATGCTAACTGATAGCCTTTAGCTGACAAACCTAGCTACCGACAGTTTTACCCAGTTTTTCCAAATAAGGTTGTAGCCAATCAAAATGAAGTCAACTTGGTCTCCGGGCAGATCATGTGATAACCAACCCTTTTACTGAGGAGGAAATCAGGCAAACTAATAATCAGACCTGGTCTCTGGGGTTGAAACAATCCAGCAGAGTTGACCTTTTATTTAATACATATAGTATCAATAAATAATGAGCTCTTTGTCACGCCTCCCGTCTGACATAAATGACCCCAACCGGAGGGTTAAAAACCAGATGATGATAATCGGACTGTCTTCATCGTTTATTATGAGATGTATTCGTTTGGTGATTATCGGTTGATGATCCAGTTTATCCTGAATATGACGTCGGCCACGATGAGACTAACGATATCTATTATTTCCAGGTCAGGATCAGACATTATTTTAGAAGAAATAACGCTCAGTGTGTGGCGACTTCCTCCTCCTCCTCCTCCTCCTCCCTGTGTGTGCTCAGGCTGATGGGGTGGAGGGAGAAGACGGGGGTGTAAATGACATGCAGACTAGTGGAGCTGGATCACGCTCATCCTCTCCAGCCCCCCTTCCTCCTCCTGAGCTTCACCCATCCACACAAAGATGTTTACACACCAACCACACCTAAAATGGCTGCTGCCTCCCTCCTAATGGCACCAGTATAACCACTGGTCCAAGACTGGCCTCCGTCACCCGTCATAAACCCGATGGCACCAGTATAACAACTGGTCCCAGACTGGCCTCCGTCACCCGTCATAAACCCGATGGCACCAGTATAACCGCTGGTCCCAGACTGGCCTCCGTCACCCGTCATAAACCCGATGGCACCAGTATAACCGCTGGTCCCAGACTGGCCTCCGTCACCCGTCATAAACCTGATGGCACCAGTATAACCACTGGTCCCAGACTGGCCTCCGTCGCCCGTCATAAACCTGATGGCACCAGTATAACCACTGGTCCCAGACTGGCCTCCGTCGCCCGTCATAAACCTGATGGCACCAGTATAACAACTGGTCCCAGACTGGCCTCCGTCGCCCGTCATAAACCTGATGGCACCAGTATAACCACTGGTCCCAGACTGGCCTCCGTCGCCCGTCATAAACCTGATGGCACCAGTATAACAACTGGTCCCAGACTGGCCTCCGTCGCCCGTCATAAACCTGATGGCACCAGTATAACCGCTGGTCCCAGACTGGCCTCCGTCGCCCGTCATAAACCTAATGGCACCAGTATAACCGCTGGTCCCAGACTGGCCTCCATCGCCCGTCATAAACCCGATGGCACCAGTATAACCGCTGGTCCCAGACTGGCCTCCGTCACCCGTCATAAACCCGATGGTACCAGTATAACCGCTGGTCCCAGACTGGCCTCCGTCGCCCGTCATAAACCCGATGGCACCAGTATAACCGCTGGTCCCAGACTGGCCTCCGTCGCCCGTCATTAACCCGATGGCACCAGTATAACCGCTGGTCCCAGACTGGCCTCCGTCACCTGTCATGAACCCGATGGCACCAGTATAACCGCTGGTCCCAGACTGGCCTCCGTCACCTGTCATGAACCCGATGGCACCAGTATAACCGCTGGTCCCAGACTGGCCTCCGTCACCCGTCATGAACCCGATGGCACCAGTATAACCGCTGGTCCCAGACTGGCCTCCGTCACCCGTCATGAACCCGATGGTACCAGTATAACCGCTGGTCCCAGACTGGCCTCCGTCGCCCATCATAAACCCGATGGCACCAGTATAACCACTGGTCCCAGACTGGCCTCCGTCGCCCATCATAAACCTGATGGCACCAGTATAACCGCTGGTCCCAGACTGGCCTCCGTCGCCCGTCATAAACCTGATGGCACCAGTATAACCGCTGGTCCCAGACTGGCCTCCGTCGCCCGTCATAAACCTGATGGTGCCAGTATAACCGCTGGTCCCAGACTGGCCTCCGTCGCCCGTCATAAACCCGATGGCACCAGTATAACCACTGGCCTCCGTCACCCGTCATAAACCTGTTTTTCTGGACATTCTGAGCTGCCATTTTCCCATAATTTGAAAACATCTGAGCTGGGGAGCAGCATGTGTCCGATGTTGATGCAACCTGACCATGAACTCCCACTCCCAGACCCAGGAAGGGGAGGAGGAACCAGAGACCAGGGGTCTGTAAGTTAACCTCCAGCAAACGCGGGATCTGGTCCACATCCGACCTTTAAACCCAACCGTGTCCAGACAGCAGATCTTCACGTCCAGCTTCACTTCCTGGAACTTCTGCCAGGGCTGGGCGATGTGGTCTAAATCAATATCACCATATATTGAACAGCTCACCGCGGTAACGATAAATGGACGATAACCGGTTACAGACTGGATGGGTGGGGTCATGTGACTACAGACGTCCATGTAGTTCAGCGCCTTACAGGGACGTGAGCCCAGCCCACCTGTGAACAGCCTAAATACTCTTATTTCATTGAACACATTCATTCTGCTGGAGTAAGGGAAAGACATTGCACCGCAACCTGTGATTCCTTGGGGGGGTGCCTTGCCCAACTTGTATGTTTGTAAAAATGGAAAAAAAAAAAAATGATGGCACCTCCCAAATTGAATAAAAAAAGTCGTTGGTACTTACATTTATGCAGTATATTGGCTCACTTCACACTGAATTGCTTATGCGTTTCGGCGTAAAGTATTCATCAGAGCATTTTTCCAAACAGTGTAAGCAATTCAGTGTGAAGTGAGCCAATATATCCACAAATGTGAGTACCACTGACTTCTTTCATTCAGTTTGGGATGTGCGTCCTTAAGGTGGGGAAAAATGGAAAACGTTTTATATAAAAAAAAAATAGAAGAAGGAAAAGGGGGAGGGAAAAAAAAAGAGAAAAAAAAGCGGGGGGAAAAAAAAAGGGGGAAGGGGGACCGGGGACAAAATTCTGCCCTTACTGGAACTTGATGTGACTTCTAGTTTGACACATAACAGGTTCCTTAATAAACACCGACGAGGCCGTAGATACGTTAAGGACGTTTATATAATGGAGGTCACTGGGGTCCGAGCCAAAAAGGTCCATAAAAGTCCACAAAAACGTGTCAATATTCCTCCATACTGCTCGTCCAATGTAATCCAAGTGTCCTGAGTGGGTAGCGTCCAGAATTTACTGCAAACAACGTCATTTAGGAGATTTTTAGAGACTTAACAGTACACTTAACAAGGATTTTTACCGAGACTTAACAGTACTGCAGAGTCTTTCTCACCATGAGGGGGGGTGGAAGATAAAGTTACATCATTCTGTGGGTGGAATATTCCTTTAAATGAGTCAGATTCTTATTTACATTTGAGCAAATATTACTTTGTGTCTATTAGGAATGTAAGGATATGAAAATTTCATATCACGGTTTTCATTGTTATTATGGTATCATTGAAATCTCCTCCCAGCATCATAAAATGATCCAAAATGGGTCTAGACGTCCGCGTAGTCCTTCTAAAGGGAAAAACCTCCAGCGTTCGGTCCTCGTAGGCGTCTTTGTGGCCGTCCGCCATGTTTTTTATAACCTAAACCTTGCTAATCGGGACTGCTGCTGCTTTTCCAGGATATGAGCGGCATGACTCAGTTTTTCAAAGTGTAGTAATCAGTCACGGTTCTGACGATAATTAAGATTTGAAACGGTATTATCATCGTTGGGAATTTTATCCCGGTTAACCATTTACCGGTGCTATTTGCTATCATTTTATTTAGTAATTACTGTTTCTTTAATTTATTTTCTTCTTTTCTCCTTACATGTCATTATTATTTAACCTTATTGTATTTTATTCTGGTCTTTTTCTTTTTGTCATTTTCTCACTGCATTATTTTTTTTGTAGAAGTAGAAATAAAGGTTAACAGGGTGAACCAAAGTAGGCGTGTAGATCTCCACGTCTCTGTAACCACTGTGAATGAAGCTGAGAGGCTCCTGAATGCACCACGGAGTAACGCGCCGATATCTTCAGTCTGCCCATGATTATTTCTCCTGAATCACTTTATCTGCCTTCTTCTCCCCCTCCTCTTCCTCCTTCTGTGCACGCGCACACATGCACGCGCGCGCACACACACATGCACGCGTGCACACACACCAGTTCTTTGTGCTGAACAAAAGAGTGTTGATCTATCCCCGAGGGCCTCAGCACACACATGGTTAAATCTGACTTTCCGTGTGTGTGTGTGTGTGTGTGTGTGTGTGTGTGTGTGTGTGTGTGTGTGTGTGTGTGAAGAGTTGGGGATACATGTTGGGGGGGATGGGCGCCTCAGGTTTGGTACACAGGGTTTCCCACTTTGTTTGGCAGGGACTAGCTGGACAGGAGGGGGGGGTTGAGAGGTTAACAGGAAAAGGGGCGTGGCTTAAGGTGATGTCCTTCTCTCTATATTTCTGTCTCGCTCGCTCGCTCTCTCTCTTCCCTGTGCCCTCACTCACAGGGTTTCCCGTGGCTGAGTGCAGGGGCGGAGTCCGCGGAGATGGAGCCAGATCGGCCCCCCCCCTCCAGCCCGCAACAAATTACTCACCCGCCTGAAATTAGGAATGCGCAGTCTGGTGGCGACACACATTTCATCACATCTTCATCAGACGGAAACATCGTCTGCTCCTGCAGCGCTCTAAAGCTGTTTGATGATGATGATGATGATGATGATGATGATGGTGGTGGGAGGCTTTCACTTCCTGCGTTTCTCATACAGCATTTAAATGAGCAAACACACCAGGAAGTTGTCAGGCCCCCTCACAGAGGGGGGGATAAAAAAGGCCGTTTATCATTAATCAGAGAGCAGAAATCTTCCCGGTAACGCCGGTAGACAGTGTTGTTGTTGTTGTTGTTGTTGTTGTTGCTGCTGCTGCTGCTGGACAAGCAGCACTGATGTTGTTGTTCTTGTGTTCGTATGTTGTTGTTGTTGTTGTTGTTGCTGCTGCTGCTGCTGGACAAGCAGCACTGATGTTGTTGTTCTTGTGTTCGTATGTTGTTGTTGCTGTTGTTGTTTTTGTTGTTGTTGTTGCTGCTGCTGCTGCTGCTGCTGCTGCTGCTGCTGCTGCTGCTGCTGGACAAGCAGCACTGACGTTGTTGTTCTGGGGCCTGTACGACGAAGCCGGATTTTCTCTTATCGAGGTAACTTCAGGGTTAACCCTGGGTTTTTCGTCCTATGACGCTGGTTCACTTCTGATCGGGTTCTATCTCCCCTGTAACTTATGCTAAACGCCTAACCTGGTCCGGACCAGGTTAAGTTCTGGATAAGAGACCTCCGACTATGAAAGCACCACTCCCTGACCAATCAGCACTCTTGGAAAATGGCCTGCCCATTTTTAGAAGATCCTGTCGATGCCGGTGCGCAGATCGTGAGAGGAGTTCTTAGAAGAGAGAGAATTTTCAGAGATGGTGCAACCCTTTTGATTTGCCACATGACACTTTACATGAAAGATGTAGTTGTTTTCCTCTGCTGGACTCCGTTACATCTGTCAGCTGTTAGAGCCGTACATCACTAATGTAACGCATCGCAGCCGCACTGACAACACCACAGATGCTCTGCATCACACTGAGGTTTTATTAATGTTAGACTAATTGAATTAATTTTGATATAGACCAACGCCTCACCTCGAGTGAAAAAAAATTAGTGCTGTACTGATGTAGCTAAATAGCTTATTTTTTGTAGCCGAATTGTGCTGATGGCCTCACTCAGTAAAACGTCATTCATTTATTCATTCATTCATTCATTCATTCATTCACTGGTAGTTTGATGCACACCGTTGGCGACACTGAAAACGTATTGGATTGGTCAGATGCTTCCAACGCCGCCTCTTTTATGTGAGCGCGCACTGATTAAGATTGAAAAACCCTGGGTTGAATTACCGAGTTGATAACCAGCTTCATAGTACCGTTTATCAAGACCGCAGATGTCTGGTTAAGTCAACCCAGGTAACAGAGAGAAATCCCGGGCATGTTAATCCGGCTTCGTCGTACAGGCCCCTTGTGTTCGTATGTTGTTGTTGTTGCTGTTGCTGCTGTTGTTGTTGTTGTTGCTGTTGTTGCTGCTGCTGCTGCTGCTGCTGCTGCTGGACAAGCAGCACTGACGTTGTTGTTCTTGTGTTCGTAGGAGAATTTGAAGAGGAGTCGAAGCAGCCGGTGCTGGCTGAACAACAGAAACACCAGCTCAAACACAGGGAGCTCTTCCTGTCCCGACAGTTCGAGTCCCTTCCTGCTACTCACATACGGTACGAACGAACAAGCACTAACACTCATGTCCAAGCAGCCAATCACACGGCAGCATCCAGTCACGCAGATGTGGTGCAGACGACTTGAAGTTCAGTCTGAGCATCAGAATGAGGAAGGAAGGGGGCTTTGAACGTGGCACAGTTAGTCTGGAGTTTAAATCAAGAACATACAGATGCATGACAACCTTTTTTAAAACCTGATACCGATAACCGATAAGTTTCCCCTCTTAAGGCCGATACTGATCACCGATAACACGCATGCGGTCATCCTCAAAACTATTCATGCCCTCCAACTAAAAAGGGGAAATCTGAGGAGTGGTAGCCTCGTGGTAATGTCGCAGAGGACCCGGGTTTGAGTCCCCGTCACGACACTCAGGTGAACCACTGTGGACCCCTGAGCAAGGTCCTTAACCCCCCCCCCCCATCTAAAGTAGCAGCCCCCGCTCTCTGGTACTAATGTGCAGAGATGGTGACATGCAGAGCCCTGATGTCCCCTCAGGTCATCCATTAGAGACGGAAAAAATCATCTGTCAGTGAAATAAGATGAATTTGGCAAAAGTGATAAGAAATAAAAATTCTATAAAAATTATGACGTTGATTTTGATTTGTGGTTTGAAAGAAATATTAAAAACAAACACACATAAAAATAAAACAAGTAAACAAGCATGATGGGACTCTGAAGCTAAAATGTCGTTGATTCAATCACTGCAATCAGGTGTTTCTGTGACGTCCAATCAGACGTCTGCACCTGCTCACAGGTATGTTGGTCCATGTTCATGGGAAAGATGCTCTGATGTGTCTGAGACAGTTTGTTTGATTTTTTGTTTGTTTTTTGTTTTTTTCAACCACAATTTAAAAGCAACATTTTATTTCACTAAATTATAATTTTGCAAATTTTTATTTATTATTAATTTCTTTAGTTTCTTGTTCATAGTTGTTTAAATAACTATTGTGAATTTAGCATTTTCTTTACAGGAGAACTTTCTTTTTTTCCAACCTGGACCTTATTTCTAGGAGTTCATGGGTGCATTTAGTCTCCGGTAAAATTTCTGCATCACTCTGACTTCTTGGGAAGATATTCCGGGCGGTGTACATCCAGTAAAATGGCGGAGACGGGGCAGCCAGCATATCAGACATTATCTGCAGTAAAACGCCTTCATTTCATCGATGCTTTAAGTAGAATGAATGAACACATGAGTACTATTGTCCTGTGAGCAAACTGTGTTTTTGTTGTCTGGGTAGCAGCTGATCCTCTCAGCTGTAGTACGAAGCACATCGTGAATGCGCGCCCCCGAAAAGTGTGCAGAACCCTGATAACTAACGGAAAGATAAACCTGAACTCGGGGACGATGACTGCAGTGATTGTCTCAGTGTTGCTCAACAACATTTTAGCTTCGGAGCCCATCGTGTTTGTTCACTTTTATTTTTTTGTTTTTGTTTTTAATATTTCTGTGGAACCACAATTCAGAATCAACGTCAAGATTTTCATAGAATTTTTATTTATTATTAATTCTGTTAATTTCATCTTATTTCATAAAAATTCAAAATAAAATATTTACTTTGACTCCACTCATGTGTACATTACATAATGCCTTTTAAATTTTACTCTGTAGTACAACTACAACAAATACTAATATCCAGGCTGATATCCGACTGAAGCTGAAAGACTGAAATGAAACACGTTCTCACATGAAAAAGACGAACGTTCGGTGGCTGAATTTCGGTGCATCCTTAGGTAGGATGTCCCGTTTTAGCAGACGGCTGCTTCGGAGTGTGTGGACTACGCAGGCCAGGGGTCTCCAACTCCGCTCCTCCAGAGCTACTGTCCTGTAACCCCGGCTTTACACCTGTCCGTGACCAACCAGCTCTATTTTTGACGCTCCACGCACCGACACCGCGTCAATATCAGTAGTTCAGATCGAACCAGACAGGAAGTCAGACACGGGTTCAGAGTAAAATATCCAGTAACTTCCTTAACAAAAGCCACCGTGCAGCTTTTAAACTGCTGAAGTACCTGAACATGACAGCATCTCCATGTCCACAAGGTTACAGTGAAATAAAAAACCATGACGCATGAACATGTGGACAAAATGAACCATTTGGATGAGAATCACAGGCGATCTAGCAGCCCTCTCGTGATTTCGTGATGTCACCAATCAACAACAGCTGGTGCACTCGCGGGTGCGCTGCGCGGCCGCACAGTGAACGGTGTAAATGCTCGCGCCGAGGAAGTCGCAGCAAAGCCGCTGCGCTGCGCTCACGTCACGGACCAGGTGTAAAGCCGGGGTAACTCTCTCCAACACACCTGAGTCAAATGGCCAATCCCCCCGTGCACATGTCATTCAGCTTTGCAGAGGCTGGTAACGAGTCATTTGTTTGATTCAGGTGTGTTGAAAAAGGGATGCAACCAAAATGTGCAGGATAGTAGCTCTGGAGGACCGGAGTTGGAGACCCCTGGCCTACGTAGTCCACGTCAAGGTTACTATAGTTAACGGAAACTAACAAATAACCAGAACTAAAATTTAAAAAACATTTTCGTTAACTGAAATGAACATTTTGTGTTTTTTTTTTTAGATGGGAACTAACTGAAACTGGATTGTGTCTTTACAAATCTAACTAAAACTATTATAAAAGCATCATCACCAGTTTTAGTCTTCGTAAATTTATTTAATACAAAAGCTTTTTAGGGTGATATGAAATCTATTTCTATTTAATCTGTTTACTTTGCTCTACCAGTTTTACTCCCAGTGACTTTCTGATGATGTCACACCAGACAAATACCTATAATTTACAAAAAAAAACTCCAAAAACAACTAAAACTAACACTGAAATAATAAAAACTCAACTAAAACTAAGCATTTTCCAAAAAACAAAAACTAATAAAAACTAGCAAACCTGCTCAAAAAACTAATTAAAACTACCCGAATTAAAAAAGAAAAAGTCAAAGCTAAATAAAAACTGAAACTGATTAAAAATCCAAAACTATTCTAACCTTGGTCCACGTCTTCTCCAAATGAGACGCCGTCCAGAACCAAAAGGTGAACGTAGAGCCGGTGGATTCTGCTGGGGATTCGGGTCCATAAGCTGCAGCCCGTCCGGGCCACGACGCCGGTGATGTGGGGAGAAAGTAGCTACCAGCAGCGTCTCACCTGCACAGACTCCATGCTGAAACCTCCACCTCATCATCTAAAGCCCGCAGTCT
Organism: Atherinomorus stipes; assembly: GCA_023101725.1. NCBI lineage: Eukaryota > Metazoa > Chordata > Actinopteri > Atheriniformes > Atherinidae > Atherinomorus > Atherinomorus stipes. The sequence continues at coordinate 58,755 of JALJCO010009790.1, forward strand.
TCTTCTGTGGTGTCTCTGCTGGTCCTCACCCTCCTGCTGATGCTCTGTGGTGGACAGAAAGTCAGATGTGGGTCTGAGGACTCTGCAGGACAGATGAGATGGGAATGTTGTTTTCTGAGTCTCCTCCTCTGCCTCCTCAGGGGGAAATGCAACGTCACCCTCCTCAATGAAACCGACATCCTGGCTTCTTACCTGGACAAAGAGGTAGGGCTCCTCTTCCTCACGTGTCCGCAGCGCCGTCCACGCTCGGCCGTAACCTCTCTAACGTCTTCTGCTCAGGACTGTTTCTTCTACTCGCTGGTGTTCGACCCCGTCCAGAAGACCCTGCTGGCGGACCAGGGGGAGATCCGCGTAGGATCCAAGTACCAGGCCGAGATCCCGGACAAGCTCGCTGAAGGTGAGACCAACACTGGCAGAATTGCTCTTCCAGAAGTCACGTGAAGTAAGCAGCGCTAGCGGCCCTGCTGCAGAACACGCTGATTCAGGATCAGCTCCCTGAAGCGACAGAGCGACGGCATCAGGCTCAGAACGTTACTGAACGTGACCCTTCATCTGCTGTGTGGCTTCATGTTCGTTTCTGAAAAAATGACAGAGCAGCATCAGGTGTGGTGCCAAACGTACCTGGCACAAGCTGCTGCTTCACGTGGCAACACAACAAACTGGTTTCAACATTTAAAGCATGATCAGAGTTATCGGAGCTTTCCAGCAGCGCCGGCTGCCGCCCAGGTAGCCGAGGACTCAATGAAGTCCAGCCGGCTACGTGTTCGTACTCAGGATCGGAGCGCCAGATTCCACGCTATGACGCATGACGTTGGCGTGATAGCTGTCTGTGTTGCTTCCACGTTTAGGCCTTCTCACCGTAGTTAACTTCTAGCTGCTGCGGTGTGAGTCCCGCCGTGATTTTCTCCACCAGAATGCTGAGGAGCATCTGTGCTGAAATCAACTCCAACTCGTTAGTTTCACTTTCAGACTCCACGGCTGAAAGTGGGAGCTAAAATCAGTCCATCCGTCTGCTGTCAAACCAGCGGCATCATAGGTGCCTCGTCTGTTTATTCATGCATTTCTGCACGCTCCGAATTATAGGGCGACCAAACCTCCATCTTTACCCATCTTTGCCTGTGGGGAGAAGCCGGAGTTACCCGGTAATCACGCCACCTGCTGTCGGCCGCACCAGAATTCCCAGACACTGGGAACACTGGGAAAACCTGTGTTTTCATACTGGTGTGGAAATGGGAAGCTCGGTGCAGTTGGGAAGCAGCAGCTGTTCCGTTCTGCATAAACAGAGAAAAACACCAGCAGAAACACACTTGGTTGAAATTTATCTTCACCCCACAAACACTTGGCCCTAAACTTTGTGATCTTTGGCCCCTCAAAAATATTGTCTTTGGTTCACAATATAAATTCAGTACAGATGTCTAAAGATCAGTGCAAAGTGTCTCTGTGGAAACAGAAATGAGATCCATGTTGAAAAAAGAAAGTTCGGTTTAATCATGTTTTTGTGACACTGAACTGATTGCTTCCCTGTATTTCATGGGGAAAGACTGCATGGAAAGCCCATGGGGGGGGGGTCGTGTTTTAAATCACAATGTTGGTGAAAAAAATCACAATTAGATTTTTCCTGAAATCTTTCAGGCCTGGTTTCCAGAATGGGATGTTGAGCCGGCTCTGTTCTGTTTCAGGTGAATCTGACTGCCGGGTCCAGGAGAAGCTGGAGACCAAGGTGTGGGACCCCAACAACCAGCTCAAAGACCCCCAGATTGACCAGTTCCTGGTGGTTGCAAGGTAACATCCTACTTCCATCTGGATCCTGCTGAGGAGATGCAGCAAACGAGGCAGTCTGGTTTTCTTAGACTCGGTGGTTGGATCAGTTTCAGGGTGAAAACGTCCTCGTTTATTTTTACGTTGCCTCTTACTGTCAAATGAAGATGGAAGTGCCTGCTGCAGTGATCTGCCTCCACCTAGTGGTTACTTGTGGAAAAGCCTAAGCAGCTGGTGGCTGTTTGTGCTGCTTTCAGAGCGGTGGGGACGTTTGCTCGGGCCCTGGACTGCAGCAGCTCCATCCGGCAGCCCAGCCTCCACATGAGTGCAGCGGCGGCCTCCAGAGACATCACGCTGGTGAGGCAGGAACGCCGTGGAAACCAGTCCTGACACCTGGAACACTGTCTAATGCCCTCTCTCCTCTCAGTTCCACGCCATGGACACGTTGCAGAAGAACAACTACGACCTGGCCAAAGCCATGTCCACCCTGGTCCCGCAGGGGGGGCCGGTGCTGTGCCGGGACGAGATGGAGGAGTGGAGCGCCTCCGAGGCCATGCTGTTCGAGGAGGCTCTGGAGAAATACGGCAAAGACTTCAACGACATCCGTCAGGACTTTGTGAGTTCACTCTCTTCTCTCTGAGTTAGGGCTGCAACAATTAGTCCACTAATCGACTCATCATTGATTATTCAACTATCATTTATTGTTTATAAGCTTTGTTTTTCCTCTCAAAATTGTGGCTGTACCTTCCACATATATATATATATATATATACATGTATGTATATATACATATATATACACTGTCCTGCCTTAAAAAGAAAGTCTCCAACAAAAAAAGGTCAAACATGTAACATTTGGTTGGAGCCTTTAGCTTTGATTGCGGCAGCATTCGCTGTGTTTCCAGAAGCTTCTGCAATGTCACCAGATTTATTTGCATCCTGTTGCATCAATTTTTCACCAAGATCTTGATGATGATTGTAGAGTCTGACCACAGCACATCCCAAAGATTCTCAATGGGGTTCAGGTCTGGACTCTGTGGTGGCCAATCCATGTGTGAAAATGATGTCTGATGATCCCTGAACCATCTTTCACAATCTGAGCCCGATAAATTCTGGCACGGTCATCTTGGAATATGGCCGTGCCATCAGGGAAGAAACATCCATTGATGGAATAACCTGCTCATTCAGTATATTCAGGTATCAGCTGACCTCATTATCTGAGCTCATACTGTTGCTGAACCTGCACCTGAGCAACTGCAGCAACCCCAGATCATCACACTGCCCCCACAGGCTCATACAGTAGCACTAGGCATGATGCTGCATCACTTCATCTGCCTTTCCGGCCACATTTCTTCCTGGACGACGATGGTCCACGATCCTTCCAGTTTTTCATAATGCGTTGGACTGTTCTGAACCCAGTTTTAGTAGTTTCTGCATCTCCTTAGATGTTTTCACCTCTTGATGCCAATGATCTGACCCTTCTCAGACAGACTAACATCTTTTCCAAGACCACGGATGTGTCTTTCCACATGGTTGTTTAGGAAATGAGAAGCAACTCATTGCACCAGTTGGGGTTAAATAACTTGTTGCAGCTGAAAGATAATCGCCCATAAAGTAATTATCCAATAGGAGGCTCGTACCTATTTGCTTAGTTAAATCCAGGTGGACACTTTTTATTTTGCCAGGCAGTGTATATATATATATATATATATATATATATATATACATATAGACCAGCAGAGGAAGGATGAGGACGTAAATGTTACTGAGAAGAAAGTTACTGAAAAAAATCCGTGTCCAGGCGGACTTCCAGTCCACATTCAGTCCGAGGCGTCCAGCTGCTCTCTACCTTCATACAATCCACCGAGAACACGAACTTTATTCCTTCTTTGGTCTCTCCTGCGTTTCATCTCTCTCCTCCTCAGTTTTGATTCTTACAGGCTGTTTTGCTGCGGTATCGCCACTTTCCCTTCGGCAGACGCCATGCGGTTCTGTTTATGTGCTGCCGTGCACGTGAGAGAGGAGGGCGCTCCTCGTTAGAAACGCTGTGATTGGCTGATAGGAAACCGAAACTCATGTAGAAGGAACCTCATTGGCATGAGGAGAGCGTCACGCCATCCTTAGAAAGCTAAACTAAAAAGGCCTGGATTCATGCAGATACGCAATCAATGAGGGATTTATTTCATGAAATTACATCTTTTAACACATTTATACCGTGTAGAAAGCATTTCTCTGACAGAGATTAAAATAAAATCAGGTACAGGCCTTTAAATAGATTGAAAAATAATGAAATAAATCAGATCCAGTAATGTCTGAACTGAGATGATTAACACTGTCTCTGTGTCCTCAGCTTCCCTGGAAGTCTCTGGCCAGCGTGGTCCAGTTCTACTACATGTGGAAGACCACGGACCGCTACATTCAGCAGGTTGGGTTCCTCGTGGCACCAAAAATGCCGTCACACCTGACACCTATGCTGCCCTACAAAGCAAAAAGGCAGCAACTACACGCAGTCCAAAACTGAGACAAATCACTTCAGTTATCCTGTTGTCCAGCCAAAGTCATTGTAGGTAGAATAATGGACATGTGGCAGTTTTGTTACTTTATAGTGGCTTATTCTTTGTACATATTAATATTCATATCTGATATGATGGTTTACCCTATTTTGCGCTTAATGTATTCTTTCTTTGTAATACTTACCAAAAATATGGGACCATACCAGGGAAAAAGGCAGTAACTGCAGATTCTTCACAAACTGTTTTCTCACAACTTGGGCTCTGGGTGTGTCAGATACACTGTATTTGGACTTATTTGCTTTCCTGAACATGGATATACCAATCTCAAAGTAATTCGACTATTTAAGGAAATATTTCCCCCCAGAAGTCTTTCTGTTGCTGAAGTTACTGCTTTAGATATCTCACATCAAGCTGTTTAAAGGCCGAAATAGGGACCATTCATTTTTAATAAAACCACATTATTATGTGTGAGTGTTAGATTGTGTATCTGGGTGTGTTTCTCTGTAATGCAGAGATGGGCTTTATGCACAGCTCCAGTACTTTTAGTTTGTAAAACGTCCTATCGGCCAAACTGATTAATCGGTTTTACCTCTAGTATTAAGTTCAGGAAGGACTGGAGCTCTGCGTACAGTAAAGCCCATTGTCCACCTCTGCCATAATGTACCTGCAATCACTGACAACAAATATTAACATTGAAACGCTGCAAAACAACTTCACTTTGAGGAAATATTGAGGCTACCTCCAATACAACAGAGCAAAACAAAATGCAAATAAATTCAATTAATTTAAATTCAAAATAATTTTGTCTTTTTTTCAAAGGGTTTTTAAGCAACAATATGTGTTTTACGTGATATAATACCAAGCAAAAGTACAGTAACTGACATGAAAAAGAATACAGTAATGGATGTGACTGTATCTTTGCTTTGTTTCACTCGGGCTATTTGCAGTTACTGCACACGCAGCTGCCATTTTTCTCCAAATTACATCTTTGACATATTTTGTCACATAACAAAAGATTAGAATGTCATGAAAGTGACTCATTTTTGACCCAAAATTACTGCCTTTTTGCTTTGTAGGGCAGCATTCCATCCAATGACTACTCCACCCGACCGCTACTCCACCCGACCGCTACTCCACCCGACTGCTATTCCCCCCGACCGCTACTCCCCCCGACCGCTATTCCACCCGACCGCTACTCCACCCGACCGCTATTCAACCCGACCGCTATTCCACCCGACCGCTACTCCACCCGACCGCTACTCCACCCGACCGCTACTCCCCCCGACCGCTACTCCACCCGACCGCTACTCCCCCCGACCGCTATTCCCCCCGACCGCTATTCCACCCGACCGCTATTCCACCCGACCGCTATTCCACCCGACCACTACTCCACCCGACCGCTGTTCCACCCGACCGCTACTCCCCCGACCGCTATTCCACCCGACCGCTATTCCACCCGACCGCTATTCCACCCGACCGCTATTCCACCCGACCGCTACTCCACCCGACCGCTGTTCCACCCGACCGCTGTTCCACCCGACCGCTATTCCACCCGACCGCTGTTCCACCCCGACCGCTACTCCACCCAACCGCTGTTCCACCCGACCGCTACTCCACCCGACCGCTGTTCCACCCGACCGCTATTCCCCCCGACCGCTATTCCCCCCGACCGCTATTCAACCCGACCGCTACTCCCCCCGACCGCTACTCCCCCCGACCGCTACTCCCCCCGACCGCTATTCAACCCGACCGCTACTCCCCCGACCGCTACTCCCCCCCGACCGCTATTCCACCCGACCGCTACTCCCCCTGACCGCTACTCCCCCCGACCGCTGTTCCACCCGACCGCTATTCCACCCGACCGCTATTCCACCCGACCGCTACTCCACCCGACCGCTACTCCACCCGACCGCTACTCCCCCCGACCGCTATTCCCCCCGACCGCTGTTCCACCCGACCGCTGTTCCACCCGACCGCTGTTCCACCCGACCGCTACTCCACCCGACCGCTGTTCCACCCGACCGCTACTCCACCCGACCACTGTTCCACCCGACCGCTATTCCACCCGACCGCTGTTCCACCCGACCGCTATTCCACCCGACCGCTATTCCACCCGACCGCTATTCCACCCGAAAGCTGTTCCACCCGACCGCTGTTCCACCCGACCACTACTCCACCTGACCGCTGTTCCACCCGATCTCTACTCCACCCGACCACTACTCCACCTGACCGCTGTTCCACCCGACCGCTATTCCACCCGACCACTACTCCACCCGACCACTACTCCACCTGACCGCTATTCCACCCGACCACTACTCCACCCGACCGCTATTCCACCCGACCGCTATTCCACCCGACTGCTACTCCACCCGACCGCTGCTCCACCCGACCGCTATTCCACCCGACCGCTGTTCCACCCCGACTGCTACTCCACCCGACCGCTGCTCCACCCGACCGCTACTCCACCCGACCGCTGTTCCACCAGACTACAGTCTTAATATTTGCTTTTTTCCTCCAGAAACGACTGAAGGCAGCGGAGGCGGACAGTAAACTCAAACAGGTCTACATCCCCACATAGTGAGTATCTGTATCCTCACAGTTTTTGTTCCAGCTCAAACTGGTTTGTGACCCCCTCCCTCTGCTCCTCCACCAGCACCAAACCCAACCCCAACCAGATCATGGTGCCAGGCAGCAAGCCGGGTATGAACGGAGCGGCGGGCTTTCAGAAAGGACTCAGCTGTGAAAGCTGCCACAGTAAGTTCGACCTGCTGTCTCCTGTTGCTAGGCAACGACGTGTTGGTAGAGATGCTAACTCTGTAACCCCCCCCCCCCCCCCAGCGGCCCAGTCTCCCCAGTGGTACGCCTGGGGACCCCCCAACATGCAGTGCAGACTGTGTGCCTCCTGCTGGATCTACTGGAAGAAGTACGGAGGTCTGAAGACCCCCACACAGCTAGAGGGAGCTGCTAGAGCTGGCTCTGTAAGTCTGACCCCCCCCTCCCCGCTGGTTCCCAGCTGTTCCACCACCCTCCTCTTCATCACCCCCCTCTTCCTCCCTCTCCGTCCAGGAGTCAGGCCCCCGCGCCCACATGACCCGCCAGGAGGTCCAGGGCATGTCCCCGTTCACCCGCAACGAGGGCCGAGCCAAGCTGCTGGCCAAGAACCGGCAGACCTTCATCCTGCAGACCACCAAGCTGACCCGCATCGCCCGGCGGGTGTGCGAGGACATCCTGCAGCCCCGCCGCGCCGCCCGCAGGCCCTACGCCTCCATCAACGCCAACGCCGTCAAAGCCGAGTGTACGCACGCACACACACGGCCTCCATCTCACCCCCCACCCCCGTGATCCGGGCTCTGACATCCAAACGTCTCTCCTCAGGCATGATCCGGCTCCCCAAGGCCACCAAGACTCCCGTGAAGAGCAGAGTGATCCCCCGGCAGTCTCTGGCCACCATCGTCAAGGATTTAGGTGAGACGGGTCTCGTGATTTAGGCCACCCGCCCCGGCCGAGGCAGACGCCGCCAGCCCCTGCAGAGGCCGACGCCGCCCGCCCCTGCAGAGGCAGACGCCGCCCGCCCCCGCTAAGGCCGACTCCGCCCGCCCCGGCAGAGGCAGACACCGCCCGCCCCTGCAGATGCCGACGCCGCCCGCCCCTGCAGAGGCCGCCGACGCCGCCCGCCCCCGCTAAGGCCGACTCCGCCCGCCCCGGCAGAGGCAGACGCCGCCAGCCCCGGCAGAGGCCGACGCCGCCCGCCCCTGCAGAGGCAGACGCCGCCCGCCCCTGCAGAGGCTGACTCCGCCCGCCCCTGCAGAGGCAGACGCCGCCCGCCCCCCTGCAGAGGCTGACGCCGCCCGCCCCCGCTAAGGCCGACTCCGCCCGCCCCGGCAGAGGCAGACGCCGCCAGCCCCTGCCTCTGCCGATGCCGCCCGCCCCTGCATAGGCCGACGCCACCCGCCCCTGCAGAGGCCGACGCCACCCGCCCCGGCTCTGGCGCTCCCTAAAACCCGTCTCTGGTCCTTGTCTCCGCAGCCATCTCCGCTCCTCTGAAGCTGAAGGCATCCAGAGGACCCCCGACCCCCATCAACAGGAACCAGGCCAGCCAGCCTCGGGTGGGGCAAAGCCTGCTGGGAAAGCGAGGCTTCGACAGCGTCAGTGTTCCTCACCCTTCTGCTTTCAGCACGTCCTGTCTGACTCCCTGTTTGCTTGAGCGGGATCTTCTTCTGTGACTGCAGGCCGCAGGAGCTCCCTACCCCGCCAACGGCAGGCCCAACACCTCCGGCATGAGGACCACCTCCCAGTCCGTCATCAAGCGGCAGAAGGTCAGCCAGGGAGAAGCTCCCAACCCCGTGGTGTTCGTGGCCACCAAGGACACCAGGTACGTGATGCTGGAGCACAAGCAGAACCAGTAGAACCAGTAACTGAGCCGGTCCTGATTACAGCACGCCAAGGTCACAATCAGGGATGCACAGTAACATTAAGAAAAAAAGATAACCGATAAGTTCAGCTGCCAAAGGCCGATACCGATAAATGATAAGGGATAACACGCATACACACGGCTGTGTGAAGTGTTTCCTTCTTCCTGATTTCTTACGGTTTCCATGTTAGTCACATTTAAATATCAGACAAAGAAAACACAGTTTTTAAATGAAGGTTTTTATTAGTAAGGGGGGGTGATCTTCCCCTATCCTAATAACTGGCTGTTCCACGTTTAGCAGCAACGACTGCATCGAGCGTTTGTGATAACTGGCAGTGAGTCTGAGCTAAAAACAGAAACTTATTCAAAAACATCTTTTTTGCAGATTTTAAAACTTCTAAAGTCAGTTTCTTTTTGGATGTTTTTGTGTGAACAGAGTTCATACGCGCTCATTTGTGTGAATAACCAAATATCCCCAGTATCGTTTTTTTCCCTCGGAGCAGAAACTCCAGGTGGTTCTAGGACACGATGCACACGTCCTGTAACTTTATCTTGTTATACACAAGTATTTTTCTCATTTTGTATGAGGAATGAATACTACATCATGTGTTTTTCAGCTTTGATATCGGTATCAATATCGGTTATCGGCCACATGAGTTTTAAAATATCGGCATAGTAGATATGGGGCCAAATCCCCGTACGGTGTGTCCCTGCAGCTCCTGATCTCGTCCTCTTGTTTCCTTCATCAGGGCTCTGAGGAAACATCTGACGCAGTCGGAGATGCGGCGGGCGGCGAGGAAACCTCACCTCCTGGTCCGGATCAAGCTCCCCCCGCCCCCGCCTCGCTCCCTGGCCGTGCCCCTCCTCCCCTCCAGCACCAGCGAGCCCATCGTCCTGGAGGACTGAGGAGGAGGGGGAGGGGGATTTTAACAGGACACAGGGGTTTATTTGGGGTGGGGGTGGGGGGCAAAGCGCCGTACCATTCTCTGTTCTCCCTGTTTTCAGTGTCATCTTTCTGTTAGTCTCTTCACCATGTTGACGTGTCCAACACACACACGCACACACACACACCCACACACCCCCCCCCACACACCCACACCCCACACACACACACACCCACACACACACACACACACACAAGCACACACCCACACACACACACCCCCACACCACACACACACACACACACACCCACACACCACACACCCACCCACCCACACACACACACACCCACACACACGCACACACCCACCCACACACACACACCCACACACCCACCCCCACACACGCACACACACACACACACACACACGCGCCCACACACACACACACACACACCCCCCCCCCCCCCACACACACACACACACACACACGCACGCACCCACCCTCACGCATGCACACCCCCACACACACACACACCCACACACACACACAAACACACTGAGCGAGCGTTTTTATTTTATTTAAGCATCCAGCTGTCCGTCAGCCGTTCGTCAGCTGTCCGTAACTCCATCCCTGTTTTTAAACGTGTCATTCAATGCCAATGATCGTCCTCCTGTAACCATGGTAACCAGGCGCACGCTGCTTTCCCGCCACATCTCTCTCCTTCTGGAACGGAAGATTTCACTCTGCTCGTCGACTCGGAGCCGCTCCAGGATCTGGTCTACACGAGACCTCCAGCATTTGGTCCAGGTCTACCCAAGACCAGCAGCATCTGGTCCCCCCAAGACCAGCAGCATCTGGTCTACCTAAGACCAGCGGCATCTGGTGCACCCAAGACCGGCAGCCCCCATTACACCAGTTCATCCTGAGAGGTGCAGGCAAGGCCCCAATGTCTGGGTGGTGTGTGGACAGGTGTATCCGGGTATGTTGGGTTGGGGTGTGGGTTATAGGTGTCGCAGGTATATCTGTGATTACGTGGGTATATCCGGGTGTACGCGGGTGTATCCGGATGAATGCAGGTATATCCGGATGAATGCAGGTATATCCGGGTGAATGCGGGCGCGCTCCGGGTCAGACCAGCAGAGTGAAGGTTTGTTGTATTTCCGGGTGTGAAGGAGTAAACGTGCCAACGGCTGCAGGTCCTGGAAAGCTCATCAGGTTTTCATACGCGGGTTTCAGTCCTTATTTAAGCCTCAGTCTGGCCTCATCACATTTCTACACTTGGGGATTGTGACCCGGTTTTAGCTCCGTTCGCTCCGTGCCGTCGGAGGGGCGACATCATTCAGGTACGGTGGGGGGGTTGGAGAAGCAACATGGAGGCTCAGAGGACGGTTCTGGATCAGAACAGGAGCAACGCTCAGCAATCTTCCATCTGTTTGTTTATACCCCACCCTCCTCTCTCTCTCTCTCTCTCTCTCTGTACCATTAAGATTGAATCCCTGAACGCAGCACTGGGGGGTAACTGGTTTTCTAAGATCATGTGGGCCGAGCAGAGAGCAGTTTGTTTGTAGCTAAAAAAAAGTGGGAAATTGGCATTCTGGAATATTTTGTACATGAAATGGGTGAAACTCTGCTCGTGACCCTCCATCAGGTGGGGGGTTGGTCATTTCCAACAGGAAGGGATGGGGGCAAATTTTTCTAAAATTCAGAGACCAACATGATGAAACTGAAACTTTTTTTTCTATTCTGTCTGTATCCTTAAATGTATCTTGATAAGAAAATAAAGCTTTTCTTTTTTTCTTCGTGGTCAGAAGCCGACTGCGTCTCTGTTTCTACCAGACGTTTGTGCCACTTCAGTCACGAGCACCCCCCCCCCCCCCCCCCCCCCAAAAAAAAACATGCCGGGATGCCAGTGTACACTAAATAACCACAATCTCACCAACACGCTTTATTCCCAGTCCAACATAAACGTCTCGGATGATGAAACATTTGATGGAAAATCTCTGATGGTGAATCTGTAAGAAGCTGGAACAGGAAAAACAAAAGCCTGGAAACATAACGGGGGGAGACTTGGACAACCAACTGTACGGCGTACATTTTAGGACATCCGTGTCCTTTGTGTTACGTCAGGATAAAAGTCATGTATGAAAACAGTTCTCAGGTGTCATCAAAAAGTCTCCGCTTCAGAAAAAAGGTACAGGGAAGGGTTTTCTCTCCAACTTTACTGAAAATGACCAACAATACAACAATAAAAACAAAAGAGCAAATGAAAACGAAAGGAGAAATATATGAAAATAAAACCGAAAAATACAAAACACGACTATAAAAAGAAAAGAAAAATCGGCTTTTACTAAAAAACTAAACTGAATGAAATTTTTAACACCCGACGACGTTTTTCTGACCATTTTTCCTCTTACCTGATGACTTTTATTCTGACCCCAACTCTTAGAACGAGGATGTCCTAAAATGTACACCACACCACTGGTTTAACTGGGAATAGCCCAGTAACATGACTGGTGGGTGTGAAAGGAGCATTTCAGAGTCTCAGAGGGAAAGAAGGACAGAGGTCCACCAATCTGAGACCAACTGGCTCTAAACGGATGCCTGATATCAGCCGACATTGGTTGCATTTAAAACGGAGTACGGAGATCAGCTACATATCGGCCGATATAATGAACCTACAGGTGCGTTTGTTTTTCTCTCGATGGAATCGGTGGGCATGGGAACAACACGATGACGTCTACCGTACGACATTACGTCTGTGGCAACGACTGGATCTGCAGTAGACGTATTTTTGTAATCATGCTCAAGGAAACATTACATCATTTCTAGTATCGGTTATCAGCCAAATAGGTTGTAAATATCGAATATCGGTCAAAAGTCCAATATCGTGAATGCTTAAACGTAAAATTGTGAAGACTTTGACGCTCCCACCATCTATGGTGTAGAATATCTGTATGCTGATGACTCCACTTCATATTTAGCTGAAGCAGCTATCAGTGATTTTAATGCAAATCCTGATGGGGGATGGGGGAAAAACTTCATCTGTGATGACGGTGGGTAATAAAGAGCCCATTGCAGCGGATCCGGAATCATCCATCACGGATAACTCACGTGGGGGGAGAACGAACAGGAATGGGTCTCATGGTTGGAAGTGAGGTTTCTGAACTTACTGATGGTTTTCACTGGGAATGTGCAAACAACAAAGATCCTGTTGATTCTTTACACAAAACTGTTAGTAAAGATGAGGATTCAACCGATACAGATACCGATATTTTCTTATCAACCTCAGCTGATATCACCTGCCGATATTTTGGGGCCGAAACTGCATTTGACTCCGACATTAATGTAATGAAGGATACAATGAAAAGTAATTTTACAACTCTTTTAATATAATAAAGAAGAAAGTACTTCAAATAAATGTATTAAACAGTGAACTTGTAAACAAATATTAAATGGAATCATTAAACTTGTAAAATACAGGGAGTGCAGAATTATTAGGTAAATAAGTATTTTGACCACATCATCCTCTTTATGCATGTTGTCTTACTCTAAGCTGTATAGGCCCAAAGCTACTTCCAATTAAGCATATCTGGTGATGTGCATCTCTGTAATGAGAAGGGGTGTGGTCTAATGACATCATCACCCTATATCAGGTTTATTAGGCAAACACAATTATTAGGCAACTTCCTTTCCTTTGGTAAAATGGGTCATAGAGGGACTTGACAGGCTCCGAAAAATAAAAAATAGTGAGATATCTTGCAGAGGGATGCAGCACTCTTAAAATGTCCAAGCTTCTGAAGCGTGATCATCCAACAATCAAGCGTTTCATTCAACATAGTCAACAGGGTCACAAGAAACGTTGAAAAACCAAGGCGCAAAATAACTGCCCATGAACTGAGAAAAGTCAAGCGTGCAGCTGCCAAGATGCCACTTGCCAGCAGTTTTGCCATATTTCAGAGCTGCAACATCACTGGAGTGCCCAAAAGCACAAGGTGTGCAATACTCAGAGACATGGCCAAGGTAAGAAAGGCTGAAAAACCACCACCACTGAACAAGAAAACACAAGCTGAAACGTCAAGACTGGGCCAAGAAACATCTCCAGACTGGTCTTTCTACGGTTTTATGGACTGATGACATGAGAGTGAGTCTTGATGGGCCAGATGGATGGGCCCGTGGTTGGATCAGTAAAGGCCAGAGAGCTCCAGTCCCACTCAGATGCCAGCTAGGTGGAGGTGGGGTACTGGTATGGGCCAGATGGATGGGCCCGTGGCTGGATCGGTAAAGGCCAGAGAGCTCAGTCCCACTCAGACGCCAGCAAGGTGGAGGTGGGGTACTGGTATGGGCCAGATGGATGGGCCCGTGGCTGGATCGGTAAAGGCCAGAGAGCTCCAGTCCCACTCAGACGCCAGCAAGGTGGAGGTGGGGTACTGGTATGGGCCAGATGGATGGGCCCGTGGCTGGATCGGTAAAGGCCAGAGAGCTCCAGTCCCACTCAGATGCCAGCAAGGTGGAGGTGGGGTACTGGTATGGGCCAGATGGATGGGCCCGTGGCTGGATCGGTAAAGGCCAGAGAGCTCCAGTCTCACTCAGACGCCAGCAAGGTGGAGGTGGGGGTACTGGTATGGGCCAGATGGATGGGCCCGTGGCTGGATCGGTAAAGGCCAGAGAGCTCCAGTCCCACTCAGATGCCAGCAAGGTGGAGGTGGGGTACTGGTATGGGCCAGATGGATGGGCCCGTGGCTGGATCGGTAAAGGCCAAAGAGCTCCAGTCTCACTCAGACGCCAGCAAGGTGGAGGTGGGGTACTGGTATGGGCCAGATGGATGGGCCCGTGGCTGGATCGGTAAAGGCCAGAGAGCTCCAGTCCCACTCAGACGCCAGCAAGGTGGAGGTGGGGTACTGGTATGGGCCAGATGGATGGGCCCGTGGCTGGATCGGTAAAGGCCAGAGAGCTCCAGTCTCACTCAGACGCCAGCAAGGTGGAGGTGGGGTACTGGTATGGGCCAGATGGATGGGCCCGTGGCTGGATCGGTAAAGGCCAGAGAGCTCCAGTCCCACTCAGACGCCAGCAAGGTGGAGGTGGGGTACTGGTATGGGCTGCTATCATCAAAGATGAGCTTGTGGGGCCTTTTCGGGTTGAGGATGGAGTCAAGCTCAACTCCCAGTCCTACTGCCAGTTTCTGGAAGACACCTTCTTCAAGCAGTGGTACAGGAAGAAGTCCGCATCCTTCAAGAAAAACCTGATTTTCATGCAGGACAATGCTCCATCACACGCATCCAAGTACTCCACAGCGTGGCTGCAAGAAAGGGTCTAAAAGAAGAAAAACTAATGACATGGCCTCCTTGTTCACCTGATCTGAACCCCATAGAGAACCTGTGGTCCCTCATCAAATGTGAGATTTACAAGGAGGGAAAACAGTCCACCTCTCTGAACAGTGTCTGGGAGGCTGTGGTTGCTGCTGCACGCAATGTTGACGGTGAACAGATCAAAACACTTGCTGCGTTTACATGGACCCAAATATACCGATTGCTTTCGGTTTAAAAGCTCTTTCGGAAAACGTTGAAAGCTGTTATCCGGGGTGACATTATCTCCTATGAATCGTCTGCCAAAAAAGATAGGGAAGGACGTTTACAAGAGATTGAGAACACTCTTTCAACTTACGAGGCTAGGTATCGAATTTCAAAATCTTCTGAGGATTATAATAAAATAATTAAGCTTAAGTATGAATATAATTGCATTTTGGGTAGTCAGATTAACAACCTTCTTTTAAAACTTAAGCAGAACAACTTCGAACTTGGGGATAAGCCGGCGAGGCTCCTGTCGCGACAGCTCAAGGGTGTGCAGGCCTCCAGAACGATCCATAGCATTAAATCAAAAGCAGGTACTCTGTTAACCAGTCCTAAAGAAATAAATGATCGCTTCAGAGATTTTTATTGCGAATTGTATTCCTCCAAATGCAATGTCACTCATTCTGACCTGGCCGATTTTTTTGATTCTTTTACATTGCCTAAGCTTAGTGATGCTGCCAGGGATGATCTAAATTCAGATTTTACACTGGAGGAAATAATCTCTGCAATTAAGTTGTTTCCATCGGGCAAAGCAGCTGGGCCTGATGGCTTCGGATGCGAATTTTATAAAAGATTTTCCAACATTCTTGCTCCACTACTTCTTAGAATGATGACTGATTCAAAGAGGGGAAAAACCCTACCCAAAACACTCTATGAGGCTAGCATTTCCCTCATTTTGAAGAAAAATAGAGAAGAAACAGACCCAGCCAGCTACAGGCCCATTGCGCTCCAGAATTTTGATAGGAAAATAATAACCAGAATGCTAGCTGTTAGGTTAAATAAACACCTGTCATCCATCATTCACCCTGACCAGACAGGGTTCATCCCTGGCAGATATACTTTTTCCAACGTGAGACGTCACGTAATCAATTTTATCGCTCGATGCTCATAAGGCTTTTGACCAAGTCGAATGGCCATATATGTTGGAATCGCTACGCAGATTTGGGTTTGGCAACTCATTTATATCTTGGGTGAAAATTATATACGCCAGCCCAGTGTGCTCCATCCTGACCAATGGTGATCGGTCAACTTCATTCTCCTTATTTCGCTCTGTCCAGCAGGGTTGCCCTCTGTCGCCGGCCCTTTTTGCTGTCGCGCTGGAGCCCCTCGCCCTAAAAATAAGAGCTCACCCGGAAATTATGGGTTTGGAGGTGGGTGGTACTGAAATGCTCATTAGCCTATATGCAGATGACGTCATTCTTGGCCTAAAAAATTCAGAGAAATCAGTTCCTCTTTTATTAGATCTGATCACATCCTTTGGTAGGATGTCTGGATACACCATTAACTGGGCAAAGAGTGAATTTATGCCTCTTTCCAACACTTTCACGCCGGGCTTTTTGAAAGCCATTACTTTCAGATTAGTTGAGGATCACCTAACCTACCTTGGCCTGACAATACCTAAAGACCCAAAACTTATTTTCAAATTAAATTTTTTAGAGTTTATTTCTAGGCTTAAACAAAACATAGAAGCCTGGAAAATTCTTCCCTTGTCAATGATCGGCCGTATAAATTCAGTTAAGATGGTCTCCTTACCCAGATTTCTTTATCTCTGTCAGAATCTTCCCATTTTTCTCACTACAGCCTTTTTTTAAAGAGCTTGATTCAATAATTCTGTCTTATGTTTGGAACTACAAGAATCATAGAATTTCAGAAGCCCACTTGCAAAAACCAAAATCAGAAGGGGGGCTTGGTTTACCAATATTCAAACATTACTACTGGGCTGCCAATGTCAGGGCTCTGATGTTTTGGCAACAGGGGGCTCCAGACAGTTTGGCTCCCGAGTCTCCCTCATGGTTGAAAATGGAAGCTACAACTGTAGTTCAGTCTTCCCTGCCAGCTTTGCTGTTCTCAAAGATAGAATCACCTGGAATAATAAAAAGTCAAAGTTTTGTTATTAAAAATTCTATAATCCTGAATCAGGTGAGAGGAGTCCTGAGCCTGCCAGCAATATGTGCACAAATGCCAATCTGTGGAAACCACTCCTTTATACCTCCGAAATGAGATAAAACCTTTCAAGCGTGGAAGGAGAAGGGTCTCGCCTCTATTAGGCATCTTTATATAAATGGACACTTTGCATCCTTTGACGAACTAAGAGTGAAATACAATTTGCCCCACTCACAATATTTCCGTTATTTGCAAATTAGAGACTACGTTCGTTCCAAAATCACCAACTTCCAAACTCTCCCCAAAGAGCATGCATTTTTTGAGGTAATGAAAAGCCCTTCTGACTCCAAGCATCTTATTTCTGCTTTTGTACATCTGTTTGATGGCTGCATTGAAGTTTCCACAGATAAAATAAAAAAGGCTTGGGAAGAGGAGTTGGGTATTGAGCTGTCAAAAGCTGTGTGGGATAGGAGTTTGGCCATGATATCATCCTGCTCCATCAACAGCAGGCATCAATTAATTCAGTTTAAGGTTGTTCATCGCCTTCATTATTCCAAACTTAAGTTGCATAAGATTTACCCCTTGGTTTCACCAGTGTGTGACAGATGTAGAGTGGCTGAGGGCACACTGTCTCATGCTTTTTGGTTCTGCACACTACTGACAGGATTCTGGGACAAGTTGTTTGACTGGTTCTCCAGGGCTTATAAAGCAACCTTGCAACCAGATGCTGAACTTGCCCTCCTTGGATGCTCACAGTCCACAGCAAACATACCCACAGCAATGCGACAATCTCTGATGCTGGGGATTATTGTTGCTAAAAGGCTCATCCTGATGGACTGGAAATCAACCTCCCCTCCCTCCTTTCAGAGATGGCTGACCGATATGACTTCTGTCATACAAATGGAGAAACTCCGGTTTATGAGGGCTAATTCACTTGAAAAGTTCTCAGCTATTTGGGATCCATTTCTGACCCACCTGGATATGATCAGAACAAGGTGAGAGCTTCACCAGACTATTTACCTGGGACTTGGTTGAGACAATGTGTATATTCTGCTTATCTGTGACTGGCAGGTCTGTTATTCTTTCATTCATTTGCCTGTTGTAACTGTTTATTATTATTTATTTTTATGTCTGAGCCTGATTGTTGATTGTTGTTGTTTTTGTCTATCTCCACTAAATATTGCAAAATAAAATATTTAAAAAAAAAAAAAAAAATACCGTGTATAATAAATATATAATTAATTCACCCTTAAAACACAAAGAAAAAATTTTTTTGTTTAAAAAACCCAAAAAGGAATTTAAAATTTTCTTTTTTCCCCCATATATTTTATTTATTTAACTAATCTTTATTTTCTTTTCTTATCTTTCAAACTGAAGTGAAGTGATGCAATTCAATGAAAAAAAAAATATTTTTTTTTTAAAATTTATTTTTTTTTATCTCACAAATAATAAATTATTTTTATAGGAGAAGAAAGAGCGTTGTTGGAACACGGAGGGCAAGCATTTCATTGGGATGCTCACTGGCTGAGATCTTCCGTGAAGCAGATATCACCATCAACATGTGAGAGGAGAGCAGTGACGAAAGTTTTGGCACACAATTACATTTTCTTTTTATCTGATGCACAAAGACACCTAGTGACAGGAATTCTTTTTCGTTTGGCAAAGAGAAAAGGCTGGTTGTTATGGTTACAAGTTATAAATAGAGCAGGGGTGTAGGTGACAAGGGAGCTGAGGATCTCAGGATAAAAGACACAGATGACACCCAACCCACAATCCACTGCTGCGGATCAGCAAACTTAGAGCAAAACATCATCACAGGCAGATGTCAAAGGAAAAAAGAAACCATTGTTGCATCAACTAAAGCATCCATCTAAACCTGCATGAACGTCAATCATCTGTTTTTGATTTTCAGTTGAATTTTAGATTTAAAATGATGAAATAATATCCATAATAACACTGCAGATCAGTTCAAGTTCAATCCTGAAACAGGGCAAGTAGTGAGATATGAGTAATACCTGGTCTGCTGAGACTTGTGTCTCTAGCCTCCTGTGTTTTTCTTTTTCTTTTAGCTTGTGTGTCTTGCACATTGTTCTCTGCTACAGTGCCCGGCACCGAGGGCTTCCTGATACAGCCTGTAATTAGAGACAGCTCAAGGATTTAATGAAGAAGCGTTCACTTGATGGCAGCAGCGCTCGAGACATTGCCAGTGGCTTTGACTTCAAAGCTAGAGATATGGCTTCCCAGAAAGGGCCGGAGAAAAGCTGCAACGCGATAACAAGTCATGGCTTTCCTTTGATTTGTGGCATGCCAGGGCACTTACTGTATTGGTTAGAAGCCAGCAAGGGTGTGCAAACAGTTTTGATCAGTGTGGCATTGCACTTCTGGGCAATGAGTATCTTCAGCAATAGAGCCCGGCAATGATGGGAATGGGAGGCAAGATAACTTAGGCTGCATGAATTTCCTCTCCGTGCTCATTCCCAGCCTGTAAGTACAAGGAGCGCTTCCTATCATCTACTTGAGAGTGCACTGCCTTCCAGAAACAAACTCTCAAGGAGTTTTATGATCAACCCGAAAGGTTTAGTGGGGGCGGATGCGCTTCAAAGTCATTTCCAACTGTCTTCAAATGCTCAAAAAGAAAAGGAAAAAAACAGGCTGCAGCTCCTCCGGAAAAGTTGAATGGCATTTGAAATGTATGAATAAATATTAATGATAGTTAGCAGGCTGTAACTTATTACTGTGTGCTTGTAGAGTAGGTAAGTATTGGTTAAATGTAATGTTGATCTAAATGTGCTGAGTGTGGGTCTGTGTGGGCTAATGAAGCAGATCATGTTCTCAGATGCATTGCTGAAGGGTTTCCACCCCCGCATTCATTTTATATTAACTACAGTGCATTCCCTCGACTTAATTCCACTGATAAGATATTTTCTTTTTACTTTGTGATGCCCTCAAATTGCATTAAGCTGCCTCATAATTCCAATTTTATACCATTACATAAGATCTCTCCATAGGTTATGTACTGTACACTTGCATACACACTGACTTCAAAGCATTCTGGGAAATGATTTAAGAGATCAGATATCCATTTTTCTTAAATTTATAAAGATGATTACAAATATGTGTCTTATCTTGCGCTAAGAGTGAAAAAAAAAGAGAATGACAGAAAATTTCGCTCTATTTCATGGCTTTCATATGTCTCAGTTTCACTGTCATAATTTTTCCCGTGGGTCCTGCAGACTGTCCCTTTCAGCCAAGAAAGGTCACGGGTTTTAAGCAACTTTAAAGGCAAAAGTCTGTTAAAAAAGATACTCCATCTTCAAACATGGACTAACAGTTTAACCCAGAATGACTGAGAAAAAAAGAAAAGTTAGTACGAGCTGTATAGTTTCTTGTTGTTCTGCTAAAACTTGGACAAGATCTAAAATATTTGTTCTTTTTTTTTCTTTTCTTTCCATGTTCTTGTACACTGCATGGTTGATTTAAGCTACTGTATTGCACATCAATCCAGCCTATACACTGGTAATTAATGCTTCATAACCCAAATAAAGTAAACTTTCTCTCTCATGACTGCAGTTTTGGTTTGGCTGCAGTTTCACAGGAAAGATTTATCTCTGGAAATTTATCATAAAACAGCCAATATTAAACATCCATAGTAAACATACCAATAAACAAATTTTAGAATAAAGAAAAAATACCTACATATTAAGAGGAGCATTATATCTATAAAGCTCATCTTGACAAAGGTAAATTTGTTTTGCACAACACAGCAGCCAGATTATCATTCTGCTGTCATGATACTTGACAGTACGAGCTGAAAAATGAAAAAAAAAAGAAAAAGGTTCTGCATGCATTTTAATCTCATATCCAACAGGGGAGACAATTATTTTGTGGTGATGGAGTATCACTGCCAAATGTGTTACCAATCGTCGAAGCACACCTCTTAAAATTAGAGGTATCATCGTGTGAATACAAAGCCTAATATATCCACAATTAACTTCTACCCTCTATTCCCCTCCAGTGCGTAAATAATATTTATGTGCCATGGTTTCTGTCAGCTGAACTTGCTCTACAAGGTTAGGCATATAATCAACTTATTATAACAGCCAATACACAATCTCCTTTATTCTCATTAATCTGCCAATCTCCCACAGCTTTCCGTGTGTACACCAAATGAGTATTTATGACCTTCCACATGTGCTGTGACACGAGGAGCTCTACATATAATGTATCTGATATTCTGAGCGTGAACTCCTCTGCTCATGTTGCCTGTTGTACAGAAATAGAAGCATTTGACTGGCAAGGCATAATATAGAGACTGAAGTGTCAGATTTATGAAGCAATTCATTAACATCTTGTTCCAAAAATATGAACAATGCAAAACTTAATTAAGCACCTGCTGTTATTTTTCTGTTTCCTATTGCCTGGTTACTAAACGCATGATGGATGTCTCAAGTTGTGATGTATGATGCATATATGTCAACTTATTACAGTCTGCAATTAAAGCAACAAAGAGACTTTCCTTTCTAACCTTAATCAGTTTGCAAGCAAGTTTCGACAGCTCATTAATCTGTTTTTACGACTGTAACTTTTTGGCAGGGTGTCACATCAGAAACTGTGAGCTTCTACAATCTTACAAACAGCGTCTTATGCAAACCTACCAGGAAATTGTATAAGTAAAAACATCTTGTAATATTTTATTATTTCCCTTTTGTGGGGTAATGAAAAATGTAATTGCCTTCAGACTAGTTGGTGAAGCAAGGGGAAATCTAGATTAAAGTGTCAAATCACCTCTGGTTTCTTAATTTTGATATTCAAAAGGAGTGGTTTAAAAAAAAATGGGCAAGATTGCATTGATTATAATCATTTAGGTGTCATATTTATATCCACTTTAATTTTGTACCTGAAACATGTTGGTAGCTTTGCTTCTGATACACCGAAATTACAACTTGCATCGTCTAAAAGCCCTTGATGTAAACATAGTCATCATTTTTTGCAATCTAGATAATTGGCAGCAGTTGTTTGCATATTATAAGCCTACAAATGTGTGATCTGTCTGGAACTGAAGAATATAAATAAGTAAACAGAATGAGCCCTCAACAAAGGTATCACTGTATGACAATAACAGATGGTGTGAGGCAGGTAGGTGTTGGTACTGTGCTTCCATGAATATCAGCTACATCCTGGTGACTTTTGTCTATATGGCCTCGCTGGCTTGTCTTATATTAAGACTCAGTCTTTGCTTTTTTTTTTTTTTTTTTTTTTTTTTACAAAATTATTCATGGGCTTCTTCCTTCTTATTTACAATTGAAGATTTTCAGAAAAAATAGTAAAGGTATGGGCTTCACCTGTATGTGATCCCACAGTAATACACTGCATAAAAGAGTATTTAAAATGCTGATGACACGTTTTTGACATTTTTTGCCATGTTTTATAGACCAAAATGTTCCTCATGAGGATCTATGTAACAGAAGCAAGCGTGCCTGCATCAATGAATTATTTGAAAACATCGCTGTATGTCTGCACATCTGACCAGACTGTGGCGCTGTTAGCCAAAACCGGATGTGTCGTCTGCCAGAGAACGTTCTCAGTTCAATTAACACTGAAGTCAATGGCTTCATAGCAGGTTAAAAGTTCCTTTTCCAATTTTACAGACAAACAGTAACAACTCAGCCTTCAAATTGTATTACCAGTTAATGTTGAAAAGCTCATAAGTACAGCGTTTATTTAAGTTTCCTACAGTTCCAGAATTTTATTGTGAAGAGGATAAAGAAGCAGGTCGGACTTACCGGGTATCACTGGGAGCCCTCTGCACGTCTCTCCTGTCTACAGCTTCTGTTTAATGGAGCTATCAAGACTTCTAACACATGGAACTGCAGTCATCTCGCAGGAAAAGTCTTTTTTTCAACCATCGTTACTTAACCAGATCGGTCATACAGCTACTGTACAGCTGCTGCTCGGTTATAACAGGACGTCTCCAGTCATCAGATCTCCTCCAGCTGCTTCTAAAGATGCATCCTTCCCTTCATCTTCATCTTTATAAACAAGAATTATTTAAAACTTGACTCGAACCATGTAAGTTGTTAGCCTATCTTCTCAATTTTAAAGGCTATATTTGCTGAGTTAGCCAATTAGCCTGGAGCTAACGAAGGGAACGAGTGCCTCTCCTCCTCTATGTCAAACCAGTGCAGCTCCTTAACAGTTGTGGGTCCTCTTGTGCTGTTCTGGGTCGCTCCTTACAGTTTTGAGTCTGCTCGGTGTGGGCATTGCAGGCTTTTAGCTGAATCAAGTGGACTTGACTGTAGGCAACTGACAGTTGTAGTCCAGTTCTAGTTGTAAAATGTGATTTCCCCAAATTCCTCAACATTATCACAGTGATCTCAACTGGCTGATGATCCCACCACACAAACCAGTTCCAATCTAGCTGTTCTGGAGCAATCTTTCACGTTTCCTACGGCTGTGATTATACATGTAAATCAATGAGCGGACCGTAACTCCGTATCTCGCTGACGTCACGTCACAGAGGCTAGGTTTTGCTAATGAAGAGCTAGCTGCTCTTAGCTGCTTTTTTTAAAAATCGGATATTTACGTAAATACATGTCTGATTGACTTGTAACTGCAAAGAGCTACTTATTTTGTCTTTGTGTTTTGTTGTTTAGCAAAGTTACTTGAAGTTAAGGTCATGTCATCAGCACTTTAAATATTTTGCTCGGCTTTCTTAATGGTGTCATGACATCAAATGTCACTTTTCTGGGGTTTTGAGGGTATAATATGATCTGTTGTGCACTGATGAGGCCATGTGAATGTCCAGAGCGAGTATCAAAGTTCCTGTTTATGGTCAGTCAGCTTTGAATCTTTGTTCAAAAACTGGTGATTCAGACAGCAGCTTATCATTCTACATAGTTTTAGCATGCTACGTAATTCAATTGCTCTCGCTCTCCCCTTCCACCCTCCGCTTGCTCCCCCCCTCCCCTCCCCTCCTTCCTCGGCTGATTCAACTGCGTGAGTGGAGCTGAGTAACTGCTGAGCAGTCAGGTCAGTTTTTCAAATAAATGGATTTAAAAGAAAACTTCTGCAGCAACACTGAGGGAGGTGACCACAACCTTGTCATTACCTGTAAGTTTATTTTCTAAATGCTGTCTTGTCTGATAAACGTAGCTCACTGTCTGAAATGCGCATGTTGCTAACAGATAGCCTTTAGCAAACTCCGACCACCAGGGCAGCTTGACCTAGTTTCTCTAAATAAGGTTATAACCAAATAAGGTGTAGCCAATCAAAATGAAGTCAACGTGGTCTCTGAGTAAAGCTACATATCATTACTGCACCCAACTCTTTTCCTGAGGAAGGGAGGTGTAGCGTGCCAAAACAATCCCCCGCTGTAAAAAGTGGCGTTTTTTTCTGTGGAGTATTTGCAGTAATGTCAACTACATGAACCAGTTTTTACTGCTATGTCATCATTCCTCTAACAAGAAAAATGTCGTTTCCGGGTGATGACTCCCTTAATGGTAATAGAAACACAGAACAGCAATGCTGAGTCGGTATTTTTAATTAGTCATCAAAATACAGATTTATACTGTATAATTTAAAACACAACAATCTCTGCTTGTTTTGTCAGGTTACTTTACCTTTTTATGAATGATATGAGTGCGTGTCTGGCTGTAGACTGCAGTACAAAATACAGGCTTTTTGCCTCCTGGTTGTGCGCCTGCCAATGTTTGTAAACAGGAAACCCATCTATGGTGTTGGCAGACTACGGGTTTAGCATTAGACAGTGCTGGACTTATGCGTGCTGATGTCAAACCACCTGCTTTCACTCGAGGACCCTGTCAGCTTGATGCCATGGATGTAGAAGAGACCAGACGGCCAACACAACTCGGGGTTGAGAGGGTGGTTAGAGTTGCACACACCTAAACTATTCAAAGCAACACAGTACTGCTAAGTGTGGTAGTTCCTTGTGAAGGAGAGAAAACTGTGTTACTTGATAAAATAGGGTTTTTTTTATTTGTTTTTTTGCACTGACTACTGGCTAGTCCGTGTACCAGTATTATTGTTATGCCACAGTCATAAGAATTCACTGTACCAGTTACCATTTACTTCATTTAATGTTAAACAATTGTACATTGATGTGATACTTTGAAATCCTATAGAAGTTCTCCTGGTTTACCTCTGCAGTCTGTCAATTTCTTCTAAGCGCTTCCAGTTGAGTAAGATCTGCATTCATTTACATTAATTAGTGATGTCTCTAAAATAGGAACATGATGATTTATTTCTTGTAAAAGAAGGTGTTTTATTACTCCCTCACCCTGCTACAACATTAAACTAGGAGGATAATATGATGAAATGGCCAAATGTTGCAAATTGTAAAAAATTTTCGTACTTTGGTGATAAACAGGAACGCCATAAACTTACAGAGTGACACAGGCAGTTAAGTGTCCTACATGAAGGCGGATGTTCAACCAAGCCAGTGTCTGAATGATTCCTGTCAAATGACTAGGGTGGTGGTTACAGAGGATGGAGAGGTGGAGACTGCGAGCTGCACCTGTATAGGTGTAAGTAACATGTTGAAGTATCTATGGAAATGCAGCAAGTTTTTAAAGTTGCAACAACAAAAAAACATCCACATTAGTACTATAATATTAAAACTTTACAACAACTATATATAACTATATATACAGTGTGTGTATACATATATATATATATATATATATATATATATATATATATATATATATATATATATACACAAATAATACCCTAACCTGATCCCCTTTTCCCACCATCTGTCATATATATATATATATAAATATATATATATATATATATATATATATATATATATATATATACATATATACATATATAACATCAAATGACTATTCGTGACATTGACAGTGTCAGCTCCTGATGGCTGTAGTCCAATATAAAATGTAGTTACAGCTTTTCTGAGTCAGAGTAGAAATATGCTGTACATAACTGTGTCCGATTGCCTTGTCCGACAGGCAGATGGGGAAGCAGGCTAGGCAACAACTTGCGGAGGGACTGGCGAAGATTGACCGAAGCCAGCTCCCAGGGAAGTACCAGCATACATTATACCAACGTGTAATGTGGCCCCTAAAGATCTGCGAGATCCCCACATCAGAGGTCAGCAAGATGGACAGCCAAGCCAACCGATACATCAGGAGGTGGATGGGATTGCCTCGCTGTTTCTCAGACGCTGGCCTTTTTGGATGGAACAGGCTGGAGCTCCCTTTGAAATCTATCAGCCTTGGGTACAAGCAGGAGAAGGCACGCCTTGTGCTGGAGATGAGGGACTCTGCTGACCATCTAATAAGGAGCGCAAAAGTCCAGATCCACACTGGCCGTAAGTGGAAAGCACCTGCGGAGGTGGACAAGACAATCTCCAGCCTGCAACATAGAGAGATCATGGGAGCAACCCAGGCAGGGCGCTCTGGTCTAGGGTGGGCTGCTCCACGACAGTTCTGGTCTAAGGCCACCAAGAGGGGAGCGGAAGATCATGGTGGTGGATGAGGTCACCAGGGTGGAGCAGGAGCGCTTCCACATAAAGGCAATATCTCAGGGCAGCCAAGGAGCCTGGACAAGATGGGAGGCTTCTGTGCAAAGACGCGTTAGCTGGCCAGACATTTGGAGGACACCACAGGGCAGACTGAGCTTCCTGATTAGAGCAGTGTATGACACCCTTCCGTGCCCCCGGAACCTTACCCAGTGGTTCGGGAGCGAGGTAGGCTGTCCGCTGTGCAGTACCACCAAGGCTAGTCTCCAGCATATTCTATCAGGATGTAAAGTGGCGTTGACCCAGGGTCGTTTCAGATGGCGCCATGACCAAGTCCTAGCGAAGCTGGCAGAGCTGCTGGAAGGATGTAGGGTGAAAGCGAACAGCACCCAGGAAACAACAAAGTCTGTGCTGGTGGCCTTTGTCAAGCCAGGCGAGATGCACAAAGCACCCAGAAAGGACCTTACCATCTTGAGACCAGGAAAGGAGTGGCAAATGCTGGCAGACCTGAAAAAGCAGCTGGTGTTCCCGAGAGAGATTACAACAACTACTCTCAGGCCAGACATTGTGATATGGTCTGCTGCGGAGAAGGCGGTCCACATGATCGAACTCACCATCCCTTGGGAAGAGGGCATGACAGTGGCCCATGAGAGGAAATACCTTAAGTACTCCGAGCTGGCAGCAGAGTGCCATGAGGCTGGTTGGAGAGCCAGGGTACATCCTGTAGAGGTTGGCAGCAGGGACTTTGTCAGCAAAGTGGCGGTCCAGCTGCTTCGCAGTGCCGGGAGGAAAGGGACAAGCTTGCATAAAGCGGTGAAAGAGTTGGGAGAAGAAGCCGAGAAGGCGAGCTACTGGCTGTGGCTTCGGAGGAAGGACAGTGGATGGGGATTGACACCCCAATAAGGGCAGTTGCAGGGAGTGGCGGGGAGACGTCCCCACACGCCACTGCCCCCCCGCCGGGAGATGTACTGGCAAGGGGGCGAAACATCCATGAACGGCGGCCCCAGCTGATGACCCTGCAGCTGCCCACACTGGCACCGGAGGAGGTGCGTCAGGCTGTAAGGCCGAAGCAGGAACAAACATCTGACCTGTGTAAAAATCTGTTGGTTATTGAACAAATGCAGGGCTCATTTTCTTAAAAATATTAGAATTTCAGTTCTTTTCAGCTGATTGACAGGAACAAAATAAACCTTTTAAAGAGGACTGTAGACCATAAAATAAAGTGCATTTAACAAAGCTACAAATGTGACCAGAAGCAGTTCTGTCTAAATCTGCTTTCATGTAGCAGCTACAGAACCGAGGCCTGCTGGCTGCAGGCGCCTTACTGAGCTGGGAGAAGAGAACTGTAATTTTTTAAAAAGAAAATTCTGAAGTCATATTTCTGGCTGTCAACTTTACCTTATGATTTTAAAGTCTTTACCTGAAATGCTTCACTTTTTATTCATAAAAATAAAAGCTGCATAGACCCAGATCTCTTTACCAGAGACAGCTTAATCTCATGCCCATCTTTGAAAAATCAGGCAACTGTACTGTAGGTCATAAAAGGGTCCTGATACTCTTTAGACTCAGGGTCAAGTTTTTCTATGTATTTATTTATTTTTGGTTCAGCTTACCTCCAAGTCCCTCCATGCTGATTTTGATTGACTGTGCGTCCAGGACAATCATTTGTGTCATTTTAAAATGAAAACAGATGGTCTCTATTCTCTCTTCCCTGCACTGTTAAACCTGAAGGACATTTGAGGGTAATAA
Source organism: Atherinomorus stipes (assembly GCA_023101725.1). NCBI lineage: Eukaryota > Metazoa > Chordata > Actinopteri > Atheriniformes > Atherinidae > Atherinomorus > Atherinomorus stipes. Next base: position 87,026 of record JALJCO010009790.1, read on the forward strand.
TGACTGATCTGCCAAAAGCCTGGGATGCTGGCATGGCTGACCCCCACTGGACAGAAGTTGCATAATAATTGAAATTATTTAGCAGCCAAAGTGAGCGGCTTTAGAGCAATCCCGTTTCAGAATATGACGAGGACAAATCCTAATGAAATATGTGTCCTGTCCTTAATCTTCTTCAATCATAAACAGCTGTCCTGGGTTATGGATGTGAATGTTGCTTAACCTGATGCAAGAGAGGCCTTTGATCTGGATTTGGCTCTGCCTACCCTAACCTGATCCCCTTTTCCCACCATCTGTCATATTTTCATTACTCAAATTTCAAAAGCTAAATGGCCTCAACCACTACAATCCCCTCTTTGGACTTTATTTGTGTTTAATTACAGGCTTCACCTCGCTGCACTGGGCTCATACACATAGAGCCGTGCTGATATTCTCATTCACACCCGCTTGCCTGTAGATGTTGCTGAATGCAGCCTCAGTATTCACCGTCTTTCAGTGAGTTACACAGTGGGAGTGTATGTCAATACATAGTTCCTGCTGGGAAATAGCCTTGCAGTTTGAGCTAATTATTTTTACCTGTGAATGTTGTTTACTTGTGGGAAGGTCAAGACTTGAATTTACCCTGAACACCCCCAAGTGTCAGTTTACACATAAAGGATGTAAAGAAAAAGAGTTTTGTTCTGTTATATTTATTTCTCATTTAAGCCTCAAAAAATGTCTTGTATTACGACCTCGGTTATCACTATTTTATATTCAGCTCAAATAATCCTTCTATTAAACTAAAAGCCTCTCACTGGAATTGCAGAATGTAATTTTGCACTCTCATAGGGCTACCTCCTGTGCTCCTATATTGTTTCCTGTGGTATTTTGACAATTCTAATAAATACAAGACTGTTCTCTGGTTCTATAAGGGTCTACTTTCTGATGTATTAAGAAAAAGTAGAGCTGTAAATGATCTGAAAAGGACAAAACAGGGTCAGTGATCATAACCCAGTGGTATGAGAAACTGCCTAATCTAATATAAAAATGTAACGTTTATAATATAAGTGTTGCAAGGGGCTGATGAAAAATGTAGTTAATGTTGCAACACATCTCAAACATGATGGAAGAGGAGCAACAAATGGCAGGAAAAATGATTGGCACAAATCAGAAATAACTTGAGGGTCATTTGATAACTACTCTAATTAGGTTACTTGGCAGCAGGTCAGTAACATTACTGGGTGTAAAATGAGTATTTCAAAGAGGCAAAGTCTCTCTGATGTAAAGGTGGGCACAGGTTCACCAATCTGCAACAAACTGCATCTAAAAACTGTGGGAAAATTCAGAATATTGCTCCTCGATGTAAAACTGGAAGACTTGGAAGATCAAGGCAATGCAAGTTTATTTGTATAGCACATTTCATGTACAGGACAATTCAAAGTGCTTTACATAAAACATTATAAGCATTACAGCGGGGTGCAAAAGGGAAGAAAAAAAAAAACAAGAATAAGAAATTAAGAATAAGAAATTAAGAATAAGAAATTAAAAGCATGATTCAAAATTAAAAACATTAAAAACATTTAAGATCAAAAAGAGAGAATACAGAGACCTGCAGATTTTAACTTTTGAATAAAATCTACGTAAATGCAGCTGAGAACAGGTGGGTCTTCAACCTGGATTTAAATAAACTAAGTGTTTCAGCTGATCTGAGACTTTCTGGGAGTTGGTTCCAGACATGTGGAGCATTTAAGCTGAACGCAGCTTCTCCATGTCTGGTTCTGACTCTGGGAACTGATAAACTGATCACACCATCTACAGAGTGTAACATCACCAAAAGATTCACAGAGTAAAAAAGAATCTCTGTGTGCAAGGGACAGGGGCAAAGGTCAGAACTGGATTGTGGTGATCTTTGGGCTCTTACACGAGAATGCATTAAAAACAGGTTGTATGATTAAAAGGAAACCAGAGGAAAAAGCAGTCAGGTCTGGCGGGACCCAACTGCAGTCACCAGACGTCGCCATATATCCAATCCACGCCGGAAGTCCCAATCGGAAGTTTCTTCTTCATGTAACTTACTAAAATCTAACCCTAACCCTGACTCTTCCCCTAACCCTAACCACCTACACCATACGCATCTGTTTGCAAGCTGCAGATAGTTACTCATGGTGGAGTTTAACTACCCTCCACTTGAGACTTCCTGTATGGACTGGATGTATGTCGGCGCCCTTGTCGGTCATTGTAAGTGGTACTAACTGACAATGCTGTTTGGTGTGCCGCTAACTTTTGGTACATATGAATGCTGCTGTCAGTTTGTGGAAGAACAAGTGATGATGTTTACATTTAAAAAGTTACATCACTTTCAAAGGCTTGAAATGATTATTTTATCATCTAGACTAATGTAACTCATGTAGGGCAAGGCGATGATTGCCTGTAGGCTCATCAGTTACTGGCCTGGCTCAGGCAGACGCTCTGCTCTCCAGAAGTGCCAGCAGTGCTTTTCCTGAGTCTGGTTCTGACAGAGATTTCCTCCTGTAAAGAGGTTTTTCCTCTCCACTGTCACCTTGTCCATGATCAGGATGCCGAATTGACTTGAAGAGGATGAGAGATGGTTTTGTTGTGAGTTGGCATTATATAAATAAATCTAATTGAACTGCTGTAAATACCACAGGCAAGCAGGACGGATGGGTTTCTTTTCTTAAATGAGAAATAATTGATAACACCGTCTGCTCTAAAAATGTTGGATGGAAAACCATAGTGGAAGTGCATACCACAGACAGCCACTGGGCGCTGGTTCCAAAGTATGTCTGAATAACTTTCTCCAATGCATTATGCTGTTGTTAGCTAAGTCCAGTGGATTGTACTTAGTCTGCTGGTTGACCTTCTAAAGGTAATTTCATGATACTGTATGATAATCATCAAAGAAACATTCTTTTCCCATAAACTTGCAACACACTTCAGCTAAACGCTCTCATCAAAATGCGCCTGCATCGGGGGTTCATACAGGTCAACGCTCGATGTGACAGCTCGATGTCATTCAAGATGGAGGGTTCGTGTAATCAATTATGTAGTCTATATCCTCATCCATCTAGACTGAGAGCATCTTTCTTCTACAGTTAGTCTGCTGCCTGGCTTTAGGATCCTGGAGGTCTTTCTGAGTCAGCTTATGGAACAATCTGGATGAAGAAACTAAAGAATCAAATCAATTATTGCGCTTTTGAAAGTGATTAAAGCTGCTATGATAAGACAATATAATAAAAAAAAATGGTTATAGTATTGCTCTGTAGTATCGTGTTAATAGTAAAGGAAGTGTAAAATAGGATGTATCTATTGGAAATCAGCATGTTGGCCTACAGCTGTTTTTAGTTAAAAAATTTTGTTTGGTTTAATTAAATATTTGTGAGGAAGGCAAATTATAGAATTTTTTCCATTGGCTCCTTTCATTAAAATGCTAAAGACTGATGTTTTTATTGATTGCTATGTTTTTACAAAAAAAACAATAAAAATAAAAAATACATGAAGATCAAATAAATTCAGGAATACTGTAAAAATAAATACATTAAAAAAAATCAGGTCCAGACAAATGCAATGTCCCCAGGCCTATATGGGGTAAATGCACTTTCAGACTGTGTCTTCTAAGATGCATGAACGCTGATGTTATTTGCCATCATCACAGGTAATTTACATGCATGCCAAAAATTATTTTGTCAGGTTTGTAGATGTTAACTCAGCCAAGTGGAGTTATAACCTGACTGATGTTAAAATGTACATGTGTAAATAGTTCTAAGGTAATAAGGTTTGTAATGTTGTATTTTCAGTTATCCAAACCTCTTCAACTTGACTCCTTATAACCACAATTTCTCAGCCTTCTTTCCTTAAAGATTCTTCCCACTACCATAAATTAAATAATAAAAATGCCATTGCTTTATTTCTGAAAAGGTTGTTGAACATAAAAGGGAGGCTGAATGGAGCTGATTTATAAGAGAGAGAAACATATTTCTTTTTTTTTTTTTGTAGGACTAGCTTTTTAAACATATCAAACTTTCTGTAATGCTTTATCAAAGCACACAGAATGAAATCGAATTTAGCTCCAAGGCTTTGGTTTTGGACATCTCAATATGAAATCACTAGAATTAATTTTCCAACACAGAGCACACTGCATGGTCTGTAGCTAAATCAGATTGAATTTAAGGTTGTATTTTTTATTACTACCCAATCAAATTCATTCCAACATGCAGCTGTTAAGTGTTGGGGGGGGGGGGGGGGGGGGATGTGCACTAATGCTTAACATCAAGCAGCAAAATTTTAGTTAGAAGGCTGGTCTACTACACTGGCCGGTTGTGGAGAGGCCTGGCTGTTTCTTTCGTTATAAAAAACATGTTGACTTCTTTCACTGCAGTTAAAGGGGAATTTTTTTTTTTTTTTTCAATCTGGACCTATTTTCTAGCATGAAATACATTAATTTACTCACCCAGACAGTTTTGGTGCAACTTGAATTCCTTCGGGAGATATTTAGATCCACTAGAGATCAGGGTCCAATATAATGGAAGTGATGGGGCAACAGCGCGGACCCCCCGTGAGCTCGAAGCGGCTTTTGATTCGTCCTTATTTACAGACATTTAAAGTACTTGTTCTGGTGTTGCATGATAGTGACGTTATCAAAGCTGCCGCAGTAAAAATGTCTGTAAATAAGGACAAATCACCACAAAAAAGCCGCTTCAAGCGCACAGGGGGATCCGACTAATGTTTCCCAACAAAACATTGCTGAAATCAAGGAGTTTGTGGCAGGTAATGCCTTATTTAGAGGATGTGCGCGGTTGCCCGCATCACTTCCATTATATTGGACATACGCTGATCTTGGGTGGATCTAAACATCTCCCAAAGGAATTCAAGTTGCACCAAAACTGTCTGGGTGAGTAAATCAATGTATTTCATGCTAGAAAATAGGTCCAAATTTGAAAAAAAACAAACTTCCCCTTTAAACAGCTGTTGCACAAATCGAAACTCTCTTTAGGGAGTTTTATGTTTAAGCATTCATGCAAAGCTTAGAACAGAATGGCGAAGAATAAATGCATGAAAACTTACCTCTGTGAGCACAACGGTGTTGTTGCTGCTTTTTTTGTTTGTTTGTTTGTTTTTTTGCAGATCATGTGCAGATGTTGCGCCCAGCCACAGCACAAATGCTTATAAACAGTTTCAAAGTTTACAAACATGGTGACGTTTTTTTGGTGGGTGGGGCTTAGCCTGGAGGTGGAAGCAGCTCTCGAAGCTATAACAGCAGCTAGCAGTTTTTGGTGGCTTTTTTGTAAATGGAGAGTTTTCCAAAAAGTGTTTCAGTCTCGGAACTGTCGGAATATGCCCAGACTCTCACTCTGGACTGTGACAGCTGTTTTCGTAAATTAATGCCAGCACATGGAAGCAGGGTGGCTGATCCGGACACTTTACAGGAGAGGCATGAAGATCTTCTGTGCTGCAGACAGTGAAGTGACTGGACATCTAATACAGACATCATGTGTGTCCAGCAAAGAGAAACTCAGAGCATAGAAATAGCTGAACGCTTACAACTATATCAGAAATGGTCACGCCACGTTCTAATCATAAAATACATCAATCTACGTTTGGATAGAACACCTTTGGGATGAATTAGAGCGGAGACTGAGAGCCAGGTCTTCACATCCAACATCAGTGTGACCCACAAATGTGCTTCTGGAAGAATGGTCAAAAATTCCCGTAAACACACTCCTAAACCTTGTGGACAGCCTTCCCAGAAGAGTTGGGGCTGTTCTAGCTGCAAAGGGTGACCAACGTCGTATTGAACCCTATGGATTAGGAATAGGACGTCACTTAAGCTTATAAAATAGTGAGATATCTTGCAGAGGGATGCAGGACTCTTAAAATTGCCAAGCTTCTGAAGCATGATCATCGAACAATCAAGCGTTTCATTCAAAATAGTCAACAGGGTCACAAGAAACGTGTGGAAAAACAAAGGCGCAAAATAACTGCCCATGAACTGAGAAAAGTCAAGGGTGCAGCTGCCAAGATGCCACTTGCCAGCAGTTTTGCCATATTTCAGAGCTGCAACATCACTGGAGTGCCCAAAAGCACAAGGTGTGCAATACTCAGAGACATGGCCAAGGTAAGAAAGGCTGAAAAATGACCACCACTGAACAAGACACACAAGCTGAAACGTCAAGACTGGGCCAAGATATACATCAACTGATTTTTCTAAGGTTTTATGACTGATGAAATGAGAGTGAGTCTTGATGGGCCAGATGGATGGGCCCATGGCTGAATCGGTAAAGGGCAGAGCGCTCCAGTCCGACTCAGATGCCAGCAAGGTGGAGGTGGGGTACTGGTATGGGCTGGTATCATCAAAGATGAGCTTGTGGGGCCTTTTCGGGTTGAGGATGGAGTCAAGCTCAACTCCCAGTCCTACTGCCAGTTTCTGGAAGACACCTTCAAGCAGTGGTACAGGAAGAAGTCTGCATCCTTCAAGAAAAACATGATTTTCACGCAGGACAATGCTCCATCACACGCATCCAAGTACTCCACAGTGTGGCTGGCAAGAAAGGGTCTAAAAGAAGAAAAACTAATGACATGGCCTCCTTGTTCAGCTGATCTGAACCCCATAGAGAACCTGTGGTCCCTCATCAAATGTGAGATTTACAAGGAGGGAAAACAGTCCACCTCTCTGAACAGTGTCTGGGAGGCTGGTTGCTGCTGCACGCACAGATCTAACACTGACAGGATCCATGGATGGCAGGCTTTTGAGTGTCCTTGCAAAGAAAGGTGGCTATATTGGTCACTGATTTGTTTTTGTTTTGTTTTTGAATGTCAGAAATTATTTGTGAATGTTGAGCTGTTATATTGGTTTCCATGGTGAAAATAAATAATTGAAATGGGTATATATTTGTTTATTGTTAAGTTGCGTAATAATTATGTTTGCCTCATACACCTGATATAGGGTGTTGATGTCATTAGACCACACCCCTTCTCATTATAGAGATGCACATCACCTGTTATGCTTAATTGGTAGTAGGCTTTCAGCCTATACAGCTTGGAGTATGACAACATGCATACAAAAGGATGATGTGGTCAAAATACTCATTTGCCTAATAATTCTGCACTCCCTGTAGTCTAAGTGGAGCCATGTAAAAGATTTAGTTTTGATGTAGACCTTGGCCGCGTTTCCCAGTTAAGATTCTTCTTTGGATTAAAGAAGGCCTCAAGGAAGCTCTTCCCAACAAAGGATCGCAAAGATACACCCGTTTCCCAGATTGCTTCTTTCACGCGTTCTTATTTCCTGAGAAACGTCTTGGCTACGCTACATCTTTAGAAGGTCCTAACAGAAGCTATCCACTTCCGGGGGTGCTGAAAAAAAAAGCAATCGAGGTCAGGTATATCGATCGACACCATTCATTTAGTGTGGAGGTTATTTTCCTACGCTGATATTGAGCCCATTTATACGTTTATGTGTTTGTGCAAGAAGACAAACTGTTAAAAATATGCATGTGATTACCAGTGATTGCAAATATTCATTGAAAAGCTCATTGTATATTGTGTAATTGGCCAAATTGTGCTAAACAGGTGTAGGCGATTGGAAATTAACAGATGCCCTATAAATAATGGTCATTCTGACGCTATTTGTTGACGTAATGGCTGAAGGGAACCCCACCAAGAGGATGAAGCGCTCTCCGGCCTTCACGCCAGAGGAGATGGCGATTCTGATTGAAGAAGTGGCAGGTAAAAAAAGCATTCTCTTTGGAAGGACAAAGGGGAAAAAAGACATAGAAGCAAAGGCCAGGGCATGGCAATCAATAGCGCGGAAAATGTCCCCATCCAGCCCTTGCAGTGTGCGCGACTGGGTTGCGGTGCGAAAAAAATGGCAGGAATTTCAGAGCCAGACCAAGAAAAAGGCGGCAGCTATCAAGGGGGGGGATCCGGGCTACGGGTGGAGGGGAACCCTCCACAACCGTTTTAACTGCTGAGGAGGAGAAGGTGATGGCCATTATTGGGACGACCGCAACACACGGTATAGAGGTGGGGGGGGTGGACGTCATGGGAGATGAGGGCCTGTCACCAGTCAACTCGGACGTGGAGCCTTGTGAAAGCGTTGCGACCACCCCCACCCCAAGCACCAGCCAGCCGCACAGGTTGGAAGCAACCTCCATGCGTCGAGGAAGGCCAACCGTTCGCACGCGAGGGGGTATCATGGCACGGCCCAGACTTCAACCATGCACCTGCAGCGAGACCCTTATCTCGTTGGAGCAGGAGAAGCTTGTGGTGTTGAGGGCGATCGAGGGACATATGGAGACCTCCAACAATCTCCAACATCAAATGCTGGAGGTTCAAAAAAGAAAATTGGAGCTTCAGGAGCGGCACCTGGCACTCAAAGAGGCCCAATTTCAGCGACCCACCATATCGGTGCCCATAATCCTCCCCCCAACATCTGGTAGGTTATTTCCAAAACTTCAGTTGGGTTGTTATTGTTAAACATATCTGTCAATCTTATTCCATTCGATTTTATCCTACTGACTGGTTTGTATTTTACGCATGGCTCATTTGCAATGTCCTTCACCAAAATGCCCTTTAACTGGTTTCACTCTCTCTCCTTACAGGTAACGAGGAAGATGTTTTGCAGCCTACTCTACCTTAAATAATAAACTGTTTTCATTATTCCTGAAACGTGCGTGTGTGTCATATCGATGCTCAGTAGTAGAATCGGGAAACGGTGGCTAGGTGATTGAAACACTGAAAAAGGGTAACATTTTCTTGTTCGCAAAAAAATAGATCAACTCCTGGAACTCCTGACAAGCTTCAGCCAAAAACGATATGCACCAAACTTTCAAAAACTTTTTGTTGGGTTGCTGTTGTCTGGGGAAATCTTGGAGGATGTAATCACCTACACACATCTTATGTTAAATGAGCTCCACATGGCAGCATTTGGTAAATGGGCGACATACTGTATCTGGTGCGTAAAGTGTGCGTCCAGGATGACGCACGTGCATTCAACAAACAGTAATCCTGCAAATGGTTGACGTGACTTAATAAAGAATGGCTTGTTCTGCCACTCACTCGTGCCCAAGTCTTCAAAGGCCTGCGTAAACGCAAAGTAATGGGAATGCTCCACATACTACACTGAGAGGTTGTGTTTGCCATTTTTGAATCACTGCCCAGTGCCACCTATGATTTTTAACATGACCTTTGTGCTGAGGTTGGCAGAGAAAGGTAGTCAGGGGGACCTAAATAGGTGGTTCGGGTGGTACTGAAGTGTTTTATAGTTCAATATCAAAGTGTGGCCGGAGGGGGTGGTTTGGTGACTGGAGGGGGTGGTTTGGTTTGGGGGTGGTTTGGTGACTGGAGGCGGTGGTTTGGTTTGGTTCTCTGCACAGACATCTGAGGTGGGAATATTGTGCCCATTAATGGAAGAGCTCGATCAGTTCTTGTCTAACCCGGACACCGGCCTGATGGAGAGCTACTCGATCTTCATGAGCATTGTATGGGGCAAGATCGTCCTCCTCGTCTTCCTCTTCCTCTTCCTCTACATGGGGTGGATCCTCAACCCCTAGGAGTATTGCCCGATTGTGCAGCATGGCCGTCACCACAATGACGCCACAGGACTTGGCTGGTGACAAGCGCAGCGCCCCCGACGAGCGATGGATGGCTCGAAATCTTGCTTTCCACCTGCCGAACACCCGCTCTATGTAAGCCCTTGTGGAGGCATGCGCTTCATTAAACAGCTCCTCCGCTGCTGTAGCGGGATGGGTGACTGGAGTGACGAGATGACTCCTAAGAGGATAGCCACTGTCACCAAGGAAAAAGCTCCCCACGAAATCACCCCTGGCAGCCCTCTGCCCCACAGCGGAGTTGGCCCAAATGAAACTGTCGTGTGTTGCGCCTGGCCACTTAGCAACCACGTCTGTAATTCGCCCCCGATTGTCCACCACAACCTGAACGTTTATGGCTGCAAAATGCTTCCTCCCAATCCAGCATGGGTCAGCCAAGGAGGGGTTTAGGATGGGAATGAGGGTGCCGTCCACTACTCCAATCACCCTGGGGATTCCAGCCATCTGGAAAAAGCCCTGGTGAACGTCGTTGGTTTCCTGTATGGTTGAAGCCATCTGTATGTGCTCCCTGGAATGACGGAGCAGAATTGATGTGACGGCTGCCACACTCCGAGACACCGACGCCTTGCTGAGTCCGGTTCCATCCCCCACTACCTCCAGAAAGCTCCCCACCGCGTAGAAACGCAACGCAGCCAGGCACTGCACCTCTGGGCTCAGAGCAAAGTTGCACCTTGTGGGCCTCCTGATGTGTGGAGCAACTATTTGAATGATCCGCTCGATTTCGTCGCGCGGTAGCCTGTAATGCATCTGAATAGCGCGATCTGACAGCACATCTAGAGGACTGAAATGCTGGCGCATGAAAGCATGTACATACACAGTGTCACTCCGTCTACGGCGACGCTGTTGGTTTGCTACCAAAATTTGCTGTAAAGCAGCCATGATGTCTGATACGGGTATGCGTAAATGGCCATGCTTTTATTGAGCGAAGCAGGTGCATCTCATCATGAACAGCTGACAAATGCGTAAATATGTGAGTCCTCATAGATTGCGTATAATTTGCGTACAATTCCTACCGCAATGTTTTTGTTTCTGTGGTTGATACCCACAGCTTTATCTAACGTAAGCTAAGTATACGGAGGCCTATCTTGCCATAATGATTAAACTTAACCACAATATTTTCTGTCATTCACTCGGTAACTACAGTTTTCTTCCATCATAGATGATTGACATTATGACATGAGTGAGAAAACATGACTCAAAATACAACAACTGATCCGTGAATAGGTCCATTTTTAATAATTTCCATTTTCTACTTTTTTTTTCACGGGAAATAGTGTCGTTTCCAAAAGTGACCAGTAGATGGGCCTGTTGTTCCCTTAGCAGGGGGGAACGTTCAAGAAGGGTCGAAAGAGTGGGTCTGGCCGCTCCTGAAAATAAAGAAGCTACTGAGTTAAGAGCGCATCTGGGAAACGCAACGTCCAAACAAGGCACCTTTAAGAAGTGACTTAAGGAGGACCTCAGCGTTAAGAGTGTCTTAACTAATCTGGGAAACGCGGCCCTTATTAGTGAAGGCCTGTGTCTGCCTATCATGTTCAGAAACAAAGTTAGAATATTACTATAATATCTGATAGAAATGGCTGGACTGCTAAAGCAAACAGTGACAATAGTGCAGCAGATACACCCATAAATTGAAAAATTTACATTGCAACAATAAATAATACTTCACTAGCAAGGACCACGCCACAACAAAAGGAGTGATGATGATGATGATGATGATGGATTGATTGATTGATTGAAAGAAAGAATGAGATATGATGATGAGCCGGAGGAAGACCTAGTGTGGGGGTGTAGTCTTTCGATAGTGAGTCCGGCTTAGGGAACCCCCCCTCAGATGGAACCCGAAAGAAGAGAAGGAAGCAGACAAGGAACAAGAATGGAGGAGACGGTCAGATGATGGGAAAGAAGTAGGACAGCAGGAAGGAGAAGGGAGGCAGAGAAGAGGGGGGGTAAAGGCCAAGGAGGGGCAGCAGATGGAGAAAGGACGAACGAAGCAGGCGGACGAGGCAAAGGGGAAGGTAGAGGAGATGCAACGAGAGGAAAGGGAGGGGAAGGGAGGGTCGTCGAGAGAACGAGAAACTGAGTTGATGAGGTGAGCGAGTATTTAAGGCTGCTCGGTGATTAGTGAGATTGGAAGCAGGTGTGGTTGAGGCGTGGTCCTGCTCCTGAACCTATGTTAATGAATTAACCTCATTTCACTAGCAAGGACCACGCCACAACAAAAGGAGTGATGATGACGATGATGATGATGAAGGATTGATTGAAAGAAAGAAAGAATGAGATATGATGATGAGCCGGAGGAAGACCTAGTGTGGGGGTGTAGTCTTTCGATAGTGAGTCCGGCTTAGGGAACCCCCAAAATGACTGGCCAGAGCCAAGAAGTGAATGAGCTCTACGTATATCTGAAAGGTTATAGCAAACGTTTGAACGATAGGCTTGCTAAGACCAGCGTCTGAGCAACTAAATATTTTGGTCTGATACATCGAATCTGGAGGCGGTGGTGGCTGCGCCGATGCGGAATGAATGGATGGAATAGTGTTCTGATTCTAAGCCGGACAGATGGACTTGACAGAAATGGTTGCTGAACCAGAATCTAGTAGCCAGTTTCCTTTTCTCAGTGAAGAGCGGATCCAGAGGTGAGGCAGTTGATTGCAGTCCAAGTTGGAAGTAGTCTGGAACTGGTTCTTAAGGGCTGAGGTGTGAATACAATTCAAACAGATAAATGGGGAAGAGATTCCGAGTTGATCTGTTTTTCTTTTAAGCGTGAATACGAGACAGGTGAGTAGCAGATGTCTGAGAGGCAGGGGTGAAAAGGAGTTGAAAATGGACGTTGTAGGTGCAAAATTCAGAGGATCATAGGATGCCAAAATGACTGCTTCCAAGGTCTGATCAATGGTAGAACAGTTTCCTGGTCTTAACGTGTTTATGCAGAGGTGGAGAAAGTCCAACGTGAGAGGAAGGTGTATCGTTGTTGGAGCTGACTCTCATTTTCGAAGTCTGTTTAAGAGCCTGGTGACATGACAATGAGTGAAAGATGGACACGAAGAGCCAAGCAAGAGCCGACAGAATAATATACCGGAAAGGTAAGTGTGGATAGTGGAACAGAGAATTCTTTGGAAAGAGAAAATACAGGCGATGTAACTGTAAAGTGTGGTAATGTCAAACTGAGGGAAGCGAGTTAATAGACAGAATGATACGTTTTGAAACTGTTCCAGCCGGTGAGGTAGGCTGAGAGTATGCATGGAGCGAGACTGTCAAGGATGGCTTCACTTGAGGCAACAGACAGTGAATTGTGATCTTACTGAAGATGGTTGGTGAATGGAGGGACTGGAGTCTGGTGTTGGTCTGATTCGGAGCGAATACTTGTTAAGAGGCTCGGAATGTAGGCAGCTCTGAGGAGGAACTGATGCTGTGCTGAGATCAAGACGAGTATGCGAATGGGCTGTATGATCGTAAGGGAACAGGACTGGCCTTGTAGGTGACACTGACTGCAGTGGAATCGTCAGAATGAATTAGGATTGACCTACAGGACCATATATGACCCCAGAGAATGGCGGCTATAATGATGGGGTACTGCAGGTAAAGAGCACAACACCGAAGCTGAATCGAGAAGTTTGAAGTCGGAGCCAATGCGCATGGCATAAGCGAGATGACCCATGAGGGCTGCCGTTGTGTGCATTCATCCACCAGCACGTAGTTGGAGAGGAGACTCGAGATGCGCTTGACCTTTTCCAGAGGCAAGGAGGTCTGAAAGGAAAAGGAGTTGAGGGTGATCCCCAAAAAGAAAAGTAAGATGCCGGGCCACGAAGTCAGGCGACAGTCCCGGGAGCGGCATGCGAGACCCCGACAGCTGAGCAAAAGCGAAAGAAGGGTACAATAACAGCACCAAGTCAACATAGTGACCCGCCAAAACCAGGAGACAGGAGCCACCGGGATGCAGGGCAGAGACAGGCGGCTGGATGGGTGGCATGGCGGTAGCCAGCTGTGAGACCCAGGACAGCCAGAAGCAATTTGCACAAAAAAAAGGGCAGAAGCAGGGAGAGGGGCAGAGAGGGAACAAGGAAGAAATAAGCCAGAACGAAAGGAGGAGAGGGCAGAAAAGCCAGAAAAGGCAGAAAGGGCTGGGGCCCCCGAAGAGGGCAGGAGGGGCACGGCTGTGGCCGCACCAGATCGCAAGAAGGAAAGGAAGAGGCTGCGGCGGAGCCGGCAGCCAAGAAAACACAAGGAATCGGAAGCTGAGAAGAAGCGAGAGCGGCCGTCGGCGGTGCCGGGACGGCCAGAGACGGAAGGGAGGAAAGGAAGGAAGAAATGAGCAGAGAAAGCTCCGTGAAAGACTGAGCAGAGGCGGAAGCGACACGTTGGCGTGTGCCAGACGGGACAGGCGGAGGCAAATTGTGGGAGGGTGCCCCAGGCGAAGGCAGGGGAGAACGGTGGAGCCGGGGAGAAAGGCAGGGCTGGTACCCGTGGCAGCCCAGTTGGGCGTGTGGCTGAGGGATGTGTAGCGGAGAGTGCGTGCGACCGCCGTGACGGGGGCGTGAATAGACCGGGGAGAGCGACCGTTGAAGCGGCTGAGAGCTGGAGAGGCTGGCTCAACAGATGCACTGTGAATCGAGGCAGTGAGATCCAGAGTCCAGGAGACCGTGGTGGGAGACCGTGCCAAGGGTCGTGCATGGCAGACCGTGAGAGACTTCGGCGTGGAGGCGAATAGGCTAGCAAGAGCCATCGCAGAACCGGTGGAGGGCCAGAGGAGACCAGCTGACAGAGGCGCCGCTGAGGCGGCGAGCGTGGCCAAAAGGCCGTCAGAGGGCCGGGGAGAGCGATGGAGCGAGCAGCCACCAGTCCTGGACTAAAGATGGCGGAGAGATGGCATGGGACCCAGATAGAATCGGGAAGGTGGTGATCTGAGGGCTGTGCCGGCCGTGTCCGTGGCAGAGGGCAGCATGTGGCCCAGTGTGAGAGAACGTGGCGAGAAGCTGAGCGGCGGTTGGAGCGGGCGGAGGCCGTGGGCGTGGTAGAGGGCAGCATGTGGCCCAGTGCGAGAGAACGTGCCGAGAAGCTGAGCAGCGGTTGGAGCGGGCGGAGGCCATGTCCACGGTAGAGGGCAGCACATTGCCCAGTGCGAGAGATCGTGGCAAGAAGCTGAGCAGCGGTTGGAGCGGGTGGAGGCCGTGTCCGTGGTAGAGGGCAGCACGAGGCCCAGTGTGAGAGAACATGGCGAGAAGCTGAGCAGCGGTTGGAGCGGGCGGAGGCCGTGTCCGTGGTAGAGGGCAGCACGAGGCCCAGTGTGAGAGAACGTGGCGAGAAGCTGAGCAGCGGTTGGAGCGGGCGGAGGCTGTGTCTGAGGCGGAGGCCGTGTCCGTGGTAGAAGGCCGCACGAGGCCCAGTGCGAGAGAACGTGGCGAGAAGCAGAGCAGCGGTTGGAGCGGGCGGAGGCCGTGTCCGTGGTAGAGGGCCGCACGAGGCCCAGTGCGAGAATGCGGTGAGAAGCTGAGCAGCGGTTGGAGCGGGTGGAGGCCCTGATGGACTGATGAGAGCCACAGCTGAAGCGGCTATGGGCCGGATGAATGAACATAAGATAGCAGACATCATTCCTTGTTGGTCTCCTCTCCACAGCCCCGTAACCGCAGCGCAGCCCTCACGTGACAAATGAACGAATGAAAGATCCGTATGAAAGATTATGAACGAACTAAAGTGCTTGCTCCTCCTCACCACACAGCCTGATTAGCCTGACTGTCACAAAATAACGATACCTGTGGACCGACACAGTTGGTTGAGTCATGAACTAATCATTTCTGTTTCCTGTCGTCCTGCTGGCTGGCTGAGCTTACAGCTGCTGCCATGTGGCAAGAGAGCGCAGTGCATGAAAATGAACGAATCGCTCTTTGAGAGGACTCATTACTTCCGAGTCATATAAAAGATTAGTTCATATTGAACGAATCGTTCGTGAACGGCACATCACTAGAGGACCAGCTGTGGCGGCGCTGATACGTGTGGACGAGAGTAAGGAGCCGTCCACACACCAGTACCAGAAGAAAGGAAACGAGGCCGAGAAGAAGCGGAAGCGGTCGGACAGCGCCGGGACTGCAAGAGACGAACGGGAGGAAAAGAGAAGGAAACGAGCCGAGAGAGCTCCAGGACGGGCGGGGCAGGTGCAGGAGAGACAACCCAGTGTTGCAGGCGGCAGAGGCGGGGCTGCGACGTTGAGAGAAACCGGCCAGGAGGAAGCCGACCGGAGGAGCAGGAAGTGCCGAAGACCTGGCACCGCTGGCGGGAACTGTTTGGGCAAGAGAAGGCGGCCGCGGGCCGGGAAGCTTGTCCGACTGCGGTGCGCCACTCGAACGGCATGGAGGCTGCAGAACAGCGGGTCCGAGGAGCGAGAAGAGCGGCGAAGCCGGCGGCCATGAGGCCCGACCGTGTGAGGAGGAGAGACGATCCGTGAACCGAAAGGTGAAGACACGAAATGCGTGGAGTACAGGCAGGGCGTCGGGCTGCGGTTGGAGCCCTGGGAAACCAGTCGTCCGAGGAGAGCAGCCGCCCACAATGGTTGCAATGGACAATCAGC
>JALJCO010009791.1:0-11978 GCA_023101725.1 Atherinomorus stipes
ACAACAGTGCAAATATCTGACTTTTGCTTACTTCCGTCTGCATAAAGATGAAGTCCATCCTCATCCTCAAGTCAAATCAAATCAAGTTTATTTATATAGCCCCTTACAGTACCCATTGAACATACAAAGTGCTTTACAGCAGGGTAACAGAAAAAGAGACAACAATGCAAAACATAAAAAATGCAAACTTAAATACTAGGAAAAGTGAAGAACAAAAAAGAGTTAAGAGTGAAAACAACCAACAGAGAATCAGAACAGGCTACTCGTGGGAGTGCAGGGTGTACCTAAGAGAGAGTAAAAACCTTTAATAAATAAACTAGTTAGAATTAAAAGCTAGACTAAAAAAATATGTCTTTAACTTAGATTTAAAAGAGCCCAGTTCAGTCGTGAGACGAATGTCGGGGGGCAGTGAGTTCCACAATCTGGGGCCAGCATCCTCTCTGAAATGTGCCAGGAGAAGCTTAACCATGATCCCAACCTCTTCATCAGCTAACAAAATGTTTGAACAAGTTCATTTATAGGTTTGTTCCGAAAGAAATCAATAGGGAGGGTGCCACAGTCCTCCATGGCTTGGTTGAGTTGATTTTTGTACATTAAGACCAGTAAGTTCCTCAAAATGTGTAGTGAGGTGCCTCAGCACAAACAAGTATGGCCACTTTATACTTGGAGCTGCCTGCATGTCATTGATATGCTTTCTTTGCAAACAATAGTTTTCTTTGATTAAAGCACAGACATCCACTCTGTTTGCTCCACTGTTGCGTACTGCTGATAAATATTTTGCAAAGTCTGTCTTTTGTGTTCAAAAGCATCATCACTCTCTGAAGGTGGTGGCTCAGGTTGCCATTTGCCACATCCATAAGTAGCTGTTGGCCTTCTGCGCTTGGTCTCTGAATTTTCTGAAATGCCACTTGAGTGTCGTCTGCGTTTTGTCAGTGTGTTGTTTGTGTTGCATCCAACTTAAAATTGATTCTGGATTGTCATAATCTGCAAAACTTTTTGGCTATTGTTTTACTATTTTTAGTGCAACAGTGAGACATTGAGCTCTACTTGAAATTTTTCCCTTCTTCCTCATTTCATCAACTAGAATTCTTCATTTTCCTATCAACTGGTGGGAGTGGTCTTTTTTCGGTAACACTTAATAAGTACACACTATTAAGCATTTATTAAACATTAATAAACACTGAATTCATCATTGACAAAGCATATTTCTGACAGAAATACTCAATAAGTGGTTTATAAGCACAGTTATAAATGCTATATTCATATTTAATAAGCACATTAGTTATGAGTTAGCAAATCATGAATTCATCATCAACAAAGCATGTATCTGACATTAGTACTCATTAGATACTTCAAAAACACATTAATGTTTTTCTACAATGTGTTTAACAATTGTATTTTCAAACCGTTAAAGGTATAGTCCGGAGTCCCCCCCCCCCTAAAAAATAAACTTTAGACTTGAGCAAGTGAAATCCGTCTCAAACTCCGCCTTTGGGCCTCTACTCCCGTGCCGTGGTGCGTTTGAACGCAACTCTCTCTCCCCTGACTGTAATTCGCTCTTTTGCATGGTTTCGGTGTGTTAGGGACGTTTCTGGGTGGAGATTTCTGTTTAAATCACCAGCCAATGACAGAGCTAAGAGCATGACGCTGTGTGGAAATAAGCTCATGATTGGAGCAGACGCCAGTCACTCGAACTCTCGAAGGAAAAAGAAAGAAAGAACGAAAGAAAGAAAGAAAACACTGTATATGCACCGAAGAAAAGGTAAGAGCTTCAGATAATGCACTTTGGAAAACCAGGGTTGATAATAGTTTGGCTTGTACCCGCTTCTGAGCTCTGAAGGAGAAGCTTGAAGTTGAATAGGCTAGCTAGAACGAGGCGGCCATTAGCCTGAGAGGGAGGAGCGCTAAGTTTGAATACTGTTGTTTGCAAACAGAAACGCTGGTGGGACTTCGGACTCTACCTTTAAGGTAAGATTCAGCTTTTCATAATATGGTATTTGCATCACTGTTACGGCCGCCCAGATTCTAACCCCTTTGTTTTATATTTTACATGCAATCCTCCTGCTCAATCCCTCTGTTCCCATTGGCCTGGCTCCCCACCACCATCTCCTCCCTCACCTCCTGATTGCTGATCAGTCTCACCTGGAGCAGCTGGCAACTATAAAAGAACCTTGGAGCCCCTCAGTCAGTGGCAACTGCTTGGCCTGGCAACAGTTGTCCTTAGTTTATGTTTTTGGTGTCTTTAGTTTGAGTAACTTTGTCTTTAGGTTTTGATTTCCAGGTGTTTTAGTTTGGTTAGTTGGTTTAGTTGCTAGATTCCCTTTTCTTTGTCATTTTCACTGATAGTTTGGAGTTGGGATAGCTAGGTCTTTTGTTGTAGTTTGGGTTTGGTTACAGGTCTTAGTTTATGGTGCTGCTCGTTCCCTTTTGGTTCCTAGCCTAGGTTTGTATTTTTCCCCATTTTTGTTTCCCTTTCAGTGTTAGGCTTTGTCTGTCTTTTTATTTGTTCCTTTGAGCAGCATCGCTAACCCCATCTGCTTTTCAGTTACAGTTTTCCAGGTTTTTGTTTATGCTTTAATTCACCCCTGAACAATAAAACATCTTCACCTTTCAACATCTTGAAACCAGTCTTTTGTTTGCGTCCCTAACCCCTAGCAGAGCCGGGACGTAACAATCACTTACAAAGCAGTTATAAAGTTTTTCTCTACTGATGCTTTCACTTACAGTGTTAAGGCATGTACCAATGGTTAGTAAATATGGTAGTAAATATTTTATACAAACTCACAAATATCTTTTCCAATCAATGTCTTATAAGCAGTTAATAATACAGGAAATGATCATTGCAGGTAGTTACGAAGCACTTACTACTCATTTATAAAGTATATGGTGTGAGCTCATCTAAGGTGCACTATCTATGCCTTATAAAGTAGTTAAAAATTAGATTTAAAGGTTGGTAATGCCTAAAGACTCACAAAACTTTCAGTTTTTCTAAAAAAAAAGAAAGACACAGCACACAGTAACATCAAATAAATTGAATATTTATTGCACCTTTCACAATACTTTATAAATAAATGTGTTTATAAAGTATCTACTAATGAGTACTAATGTCAGATACATGCTTTATGATTTGCTAACTCATAACTAATGTGCTTATTAATGATGAATATAACATCTACAACTGTGCTTATAAACTACTTAATAAGTATTTCTGTCAGAAATATGCTTTGTAAATGATGAATTCAGTATTTATTAATGTTTAATAAATGCTAAATAGTGTGTACTTATAATAAAGTGTTACCCTTTTTTCATTTGCTATCGCAGTTCGCACTTCATTTGGCATTTGGTCCCAGGGGATCTGAAATGTCTCTGTCCAAGAATTTAAAGTAGCTGATGAAAAGGTTGGTGGATTCACAGAGTTCAAACTAATGTCACATGAAGGTCAACTTCTTGATGGAATGTGATCACATATATTCTTTTCCCCAGCTAAAAGAGAAATGACATTTGATTTAGTATTTTATGTATTTTATTTTTTGTATAACAAAGAACATTATCTGCACTTTCAGTGCAGTTGTACTAAAAACTGTATGAACAACAAAAACCTTAATAAACCAAGTAGTTAATTTTGACAAAATAGGTTATTTACTTGCCTTAAAGCTGTCAAGCAGCTTGTGAATCTGGATGGGAGGAAGAACATCAGTGAGATGTGCTCCAGGAGCTCCTTCAGCATATTTTAGATCATCAATGGTTTCTACACCCCAGCTGACAAGCCTCTCCACAAGCTTCTCCAACTTCACTTCAGGTAGTCCAGGAAGGGCTTATGCAATAGTCCTTCGAATTTCCTCCACAAATGTCGCTGACATTCGTCTAGAGAAGGAAGAGTGGTGAAGAGCAAGCACGGACAAACCACATAGTTCATACATGGATAATGGCAGTAAAAGCCCTGATCACTGAGTGCTACAGAGTTGTAACATTCTGTTAAGAAGTAGACAGTTTTCTTCCTTCCTCACATTGATCTACCTCAAAGAAACATATTTTTCTCGTATGTTGTCCCTTTCACTTTTGCCTCGTGAAATCATGGTGCTTGTCTGACAGTCTAGATCGGCAAGAGCATCTCTGATGTCATCGTTGCAGTCAACCAGATCAAATTAATTTCCCCTTTCAACAACTACCTGAGGTGGGAACAGGCTGCCAGCACTCAAGTAAGCCTGAAGCAGCTGATGCCTTTCAGCCAGAGTGGAGAAGTTTTTGAAGTTATGCAGTTTTCTTGCACACTGTTTGAAATATGTATGTTTGCTTTCAAATCTAAGTGTCCACAAGTGGATGAGTGGCCCAAACCTCAATGTCAGCTCTGGGTAATAAAGGACATAGTGGTGTTTTGGCCTCAGAGGATGGTCAGGAAATAGTTTCTTTCTAAAGTACGAGTAGTTCTCTATCATTACTTTTAGGTAGGCAATCTGACCAGAGGAAATGGCTGGTGCACAAATGAACTCCACCATGTTTCGTAGCTGTAGAACAAACTGCCACACATCGTTCTTTATTTTGTCTCCAATTAGCACAGGTAGCAATCTGAGGAAACACCAGTTCTGAACTGCATGTTCTGCAAGTTTGTCACTGCTGGGATTGACTTCAAGTGGCTTATCATGAGCATCATTTCCAAGATATCTAAATTGATCAATTCTTCTATTCAGGTCCACATACGTAAAGTGTTTCTCAACTTTTACAAGATGTTTGATGTATAGGGCCAAATCATCGGAAACAATGCCCTCAAAAAGATCATGAGCAATGCCAGGGGGCAGGCCAGGATTGCAAACATGGAAGTTTGCAAGCTCATTAACCGTGAGTCAAACTTGACACCTTTTTTCTGATCTGGGTCTTCAGTCAAGACATTATTTTCATATGACTGTACAGTTCTGGCAGGTCCGTTAGAAAGTGGGCTAGTTGCAAATGAGTTTTTTTCTATTTCACAGAATCTACAAAAGAAACTGCTGGTGCTGACATTTTCAGCAAAACCACCAATGCAGTGAAAGCCAAGGTTATCACATACAATGGCACAGAGGCTGGCCCTTCAAATTTAACCATTTGGCAGTTCAGTACCACTCACCTCAAGGTCTTTCTGACCCTTCACCAATGTTCCCAGCACCATGTGTAAAATAACGGAAATCTTGGTCTCTGCAAAGAAGAACAAGTTGCATATGATTTGTAGTAGATCGGTTGTGGAGACAAATGTCTCCTGAAGTGAGGTACACAGCTAAGAGTTTGTGCTTTTTCTTTCCTGAGCCCAAAGGATGAAATACCTCAAATGAGTCCTGATACAGAATCAAGCCAACAGACACTCGGTCAGTCTTAAGCAGAGCATTTTGGGAGATTACTTTGCCACCCCAGATATCCTTAAATATGTCTGTTTCACGAACATCCAAATAGGTGGACCTGTGCTTTTCTGTAATGGACTCATTCTGCAAAAGGCCGGCTATTGCTTCTTTGATTGGAATGCACTGAGCAAAACATTCCTTTCCTGCTTCATTGTTCTCCGAAATTATTGGATCAATGTATTTGAAGTTTTCTTTAAAGACAGTTTTTCGCTTGTGATCTGTTTTTAGTTTGAGTATTGCAACTCCAGAAAAGATCATCATCCTTCACTTCATCTATCACTTTTTAAATATCTGCTTCAGGTACTCCAAGCGATACAAGTTTTTCGTGCAACTTATTCATTTAATTCAACTGGCTCATGTCGTGGATCTCTTGGAATCCTTACTGACCGTTTGAATAACAGATGAAAGAAGCAACATTTTTGGCTGCATCTTTAAATGAAAGAGTGCCAGGTTTTGAAGAAACAGGTCCTCGTCTGTATTTTCAGCATTAACATCTGAGTGCTCCATCATGACGTCATTTGAAGGTTCACCATTACATGTGTCAACTGACTGACACGTCGCAGTAGTAACAGCCGAGATCTCCTCGTGGCTTTCGAGCAGATTCTGCTCTGCCCTTTCTTTATGACATCTTGATAAATGTGATGTGAATGTAGACAAAATAGCGAAAATTTGTCTGCAATGTCTAAATGGGCAGGTCACACTTGTACCTTCCTTCAAATGAGTTTTTAAATGTGAACGGAAGCTGATCAAGTCATGGCAATGCAAAGCACAATATTCAACACGACAGGTTAAATTGTTGGTGTAGATTGAAGCCATAGCTGTGGGCTGCTGCTTATGATACCTGTATGAATGAGATTTGAAAGCATTGAAGTTTTTGAACACCATACTACAGGTTGTCATTCCACATGTAAAACTGACATTTGGCAGATTTCTGTGAAATTTCATGTGCCTCACGTGTGCAAAAAGAGTTTCAGTTTTATGTGGGCAAAACTGACGGGGAATCATCCTGATCCTGAACTTAAACAAGTTCTTTTAGTTAAACTGGCACACTTAAACAGTTTACTTAAAAAAAAAAAACATTGTTAAACCACCAGCAAAGGAGGGGATGGGTGACAAAAAAGCACCCTGCCCTAAAGGCTAAAAAACAGTTGCCCTCTAAACAAGAAAAACAAAGCAGCTGATTTTACAATGGGCCTAAAAACACAGAACCGGAATCTTTCTGTCACACACCTTACACCCCAATAACGTGCAACTATAACAACAACTGGTTCTCAAATTCATGAACACAACAAGATATTTTTACATACTGGTAACTATAAGTAACAGTTCAGTATTACTTCTGCAATGAATTATAGAGGGACAGCCTGAGTTCGGACATCAAATCATCCAAGTGAGATGCGCTTACTCTGACTGCAAATTAAGTCTATGGGCATACAGAGAAATACATTTTCTCATTTAAATGCATTTATTAAGTACATAAAAATAAAACAGGTTTTCATTGGCGATGGTTGTGCATGGCAGCTACATTTGATTGAATGTGGTCGCAGGAGGAGAATGTCTAATAAAATCAGGTAGTGGCCTGAAAATAAGTGTGCGAATGCCGTGATGATTATTTTTGGAATGAGTAATTTACAGACGAAAATGAACTGAGTAAAGCATAAATTAACACAAAGCTGCCTAGATGAGGCTCATCTGAAAATGGCTTTAATGTCGACTCGGTAACAGTACGCCAAAGTTAGGCAGATAATTTGTTAGTTTAAAGGCATATGCCACCTTTGGGTGAAACTGAGCCTCCCCCCGCAGTCCCCTGAGTTGGACAAGTGGGCAGAAGCGTTTTCAAGACGACCCAGTCATTCTCTGAATCTCGGATAATACGATAACACGGTAACCAGTTGACACGGTAACCAGTTAACATGGTAACAAGTTAACACGAAGTGAGGTCTGGATCTTTGCTGTTTGCACCCTGCTGAATCTTCGTTAGACTGTGTTTGTGTGTGTGTGTTCTTGTACTTGCTACACTGTGAGGACCATTTTGCGTCTTTAACCAACAAAATGAGAACATTTTTGCAAAGTGAGGATATTTTAGCTGGTTCTCACTAAAAAAGCAGATGAAAAACCCATTTTTGAGGGTAAAGATTTGGTTTTAGAGTTTAGGTTAGGGTTGGGGTTTGATATTAAACAGAGATATTTAAGGGATCCCCAGTAAAAATATAGAGCAAAAAGTAAGTCTTTATGCAGATGACATGTTACGTGTTACATTAAAGGGACATTGTGTAATCGAGAGCAGCTCCCTCATACTTTTCATGCTGTGTTCGCGTGAAACCGGGCAGATGGACGACAGCCGCTGCATGTAAAGGCATAAACAAGCCTCTATGTGAAGACGTGGTCTGTCAGCTACAGTGACTTCAGTCCACATCTGATATGTTGTCATGGCGATGTCGTATTGTTTTCCCTGACCCAGGTTTTTCTTTCTTTCTCTCGGCTTCTGTGATTAAAATGACATGTGGTTTGTTTCTGACGGCCGTCTGCCCAACTGCATGTGAACGCAGCATCAGAGTAATACTCGGTTGCTCCTCACTGCACCGCAGTGACTTGTCAAAGGCATTGCCTCAAACTGAGCTGACAACTCCGGTGTCCCCGGTGAGTCTCTGTGGCTTCCTGCTGTCACGCTTCTACTGAAAGTAAAAACATGGCAACACGAGCCGACCTATTCGAGAGCGGGGTGGAAGAAGAAGTGCGTGTGTGAGTGTGGTGGTGGAGTAGGGGGTGGTAGCGGTGGTAGCGCCCTGGTGCCGGGTGTGTGGGGCAGGGGCATCGGGGTGGGTGCTGGCCCATGCCGAGGGGGGCGTCCAGGGGGTCTGGTCCTCCTGGGTGTCGGCTGGGCCACCGGGGTTGGGTGTGTGTGTGTGTGGGGGGGGTGCTGCCCCTGGGCGCTTGGGCCCTGGGTTCTGCACCGTGCCTTTTCCGGGGAGGGAGGGTCTCAGTCCGCTGGGGCCTGGGCCCTGAGACCGTGGGGGTGTCAGCTGGGGCCACCCTCTGCTGCCCTCTGGGCAGGGGCGCACTGGCCATCTGTGAGTTCTGGAGAATCACAGAATGGCTGGTGCTTCAGGACGGCCGGCGGCCGCCGTCTCATGTAGTTGCATCAGCCACTATATGAAAGTTGGCGGCCGGCTGCCACGTAGCTGGTGATAGCCAGCCGCATCAGGCTACATAGTCGTCATTGTTTTTCCCATTAATCTACAGTTTCACACCTCAGTCCTGTTGGTTGCAGTAATGCACTTAGAGTTGGATGCCATCCGAAGAAGAACAGTGCACACCAATTGTGGAGCAGAAGAAGAAAACGACAAATAAGAGGAAGATAATAGTAAAGCTATTTGAATATGGATAGTAAAAAAACGCAAAGAAAAGGGTGGTGCTGAGAAGGCGAAGGGGGAAAAAAGCCACATTTTGAGGATAAAGATGCCAAATGCTGCAAACTCACTGAAATATTCAGAAGCGGGACGAACAGCAATGACAGCAACACAGCTGGAGCAGCAGCAGCAGCACCTCTACAGCACAAGTCCATGTAAATGAAGAAGTGAGAAGCGCCCCCACCACATGTGATGATGAGGAACAGAGACAGCTGGTGGAAGTTCTACAAAAAGATGCAGAGCAAGTAAGAAACCTTGGAAAGAGCGACATGCTTGGGCTGATGTTATCCTAGTTGTTACACTTCTTGGAAAAGAAAGGGCTACCCAGTTTGTGTTGCTCCA
This sequence comes from Atherinomorus stipes, assembly GCA_023101725.1. Lineage (NCBI taxonomy): Eukaryota > Metazoa > Chordata > Actinopteri > Atheriniformes > Atherinidae > Atherinomorus > Atherinomorus stipes. The sequence continues at coordinate 9,122 of JALJCO010009791.1, forward strand.
TATAATGAAAAAAACTAAATGAAATGATTAAAACAGCTAAACTTGAAACATTTAAGCTGTAAAATGTCACATGCAGCAGAAATATTACATATATAAAAAAGACAGTAGGCTAGTAAAAACTGACAGCACTGTTGTACTTTTGCTTTTTGAAGTTTTGGCAGTTAATAGCTACTTGCAAACTAGACTTTGAGTAAAGAAGTTACATTTTTAATCGGGTATTTTTTCCTTAAAATGGTGTATTATTCGTGCAGTAAGATGAACTAACCTACTGTACGAACTGATAGAGATTAATACAGTGGGGCAAAAAAGTATTTAGTCAGCCACCAATAGGGGATTATCACGCTTCCGTGTTCCGAACTTCCGGTTTGAAACACTAAGAGGGCCCACTTCTGGCCCAGTTCAATGTCCCTGCTTTACTTCGTAGATAACGTGAATAAACGCCAACCCTACTGAAATTTTCACGGATTCCAGACTGAAGTGATACTAAGGAAGAAGTGGATCAAAGCGATCGATTCGCCGCGGTGAAGGGCCGAACTTTATAATAAAACACACGTTTGTTTGTCGCCGGTGGGGCACAACACCGGCACTTCACAGGGTGCTAGCCTTAGCCAGCTAGCGTTTACTGACGTGCTTAACATTGTGCGTCTTAAAACACACAAACATCTGAAAATCGGGTCTGTACCTCCCCGTTTCCAGTGGAACAACTGGGGACTGCCAAGAAAGGAGACGCTTTCAGATGCTTGTGTGTTTTCAGCCGCACAAAGTTAGGCACGTCATCAAGCTGGCTAATGCCAACCTGCTAACAGTAGTCCGTCAGCTACTACTCTGTTAAACTTTGTTAATCGGATAAACGTCAATGCCAAGTTTTCATTCCAGACTGAAGTGATGCTAAGGAAGAAGTGGATCAAAACGACTGATTCGTGAAGGACCGAACTTTATAATAAAACGACACACATTTGTTTGTGGCCGGCAGACTATACAGTCGTGTTAGCAGGTTAGCATTAGCCAGCCCGATAACGTGCCTAACTTTGTGCGGCTGAAAACACACAAGCATCTGAAAGCGTCTCCTTTCTTGGCAGTCCCCAGTTGTTCCACTGGAAACGGGGAGGTACAGACCCGATTTTCAGATGTTTGTGTGTTTTAAGACGCACAATGTTAAGCAAGTCCGTAAACGCTAGCTGGCTAATGCTAGCACGCTGTGAAGTGCCGGTGTTGTGCCCCACCGGCGACAAACAAACGTGTGTTTTATTATACAGTTCGGCCCTTCACCGCGGCGAATCGATCGCTTTGATCCACTTCTTCCTTAGTATCATTTCGGTCTAGAATGAAAACTTGAGTATGTTTGGAGTTTATACGATTTAAACAGTATAACAGAGCAGGAACAGCTGTCGTTAACATGGCCCGGAAGAGGAAGTGTCCAAAATCCGGGAACTTCCGGTAAGCGTGATAATTCCCTATTGTACAAGTTCTCCCACTAACAAAGATGAGAGAGGCCTGTAATTGTCATCATAGGTATACCTCAACTGTGAGAGACAGAATGAGAAAAAAAATCCAGAAAATCACATTGTCTGACTTTTAAAGAATTTTTCTGCAGATTATGGTGGAAAATAAGTATTTGGTCACCTACAAACAAGCAAGATTTCTGGCTCTCACAGAGCTGTAACTTCTTCTTTAAGAGGCTCCTCTGTCCTCCACTCATTACCTGTATTAATTGCACGTGTTTGAACTCATTATCAGTATAAAAGACACCTGTCCACAACCTCAAACAGTCACACTCCAAACTCTACTATGGCCAAGATCAAAGAGCAGTCAAAGGACACCAGAAACAAAATTGTAGACCTGCACCAGGCTGGGAAGACTGAATCTGCAATAGGTAAGCAGCTTGGTGTGAAGAAATCAGCTGTGGGAGCAATTATTAGAAAATGGAAAACTTACAAGACCACTGAGAATCTCCCTCGATCTGGGGCTCCACGCAAGATTTCACCCCGTGGGGTCAAAATGATCACAAGAACGAAGTTCTAGTTTGCTAGAGAGCATTTGGATGATCCAGAAGAGGACTGGGAGAATGTAATATGGTCAGATGAAACCAAAATAGAAATTTTTGGTAGAAACGCAACTTCTCGTGTTTGGAGGAGAAAGAATGCTGAATTGCTTTCAAAGAACACCATACCTACTGTGAAGCATGGGGGTGGAAACATCATGCTTTGGGGCTGTTTTTCTGCAAGGGGACCAGGACGACTGATCCGTGTAAAGGAAAGAATGAATGGGGCGATGTATGGTGAGATTTTGAGTGAAAACCTCCTTCCATCAGCAAGGACATTGAAAATGAAACGTGGCTGGGTCTTTCAGCATGTCAATGATCCCAAACACACTGCCCGGGCAACAAAGGAGTGGCTTCGTAAGAAGCATTTCAAGGTCCTGGAGTGGCCGAGCCAGTCTCCAGATCTCAACCCCATAGAAAATCTTTGGAGGGAGTTGAAAGTCCGTGTTGCCCAACAACAGCCCCCAAACATCACTGCTCTAGAGCAGATCTGCATGGAAGAATGGGCCAAAATACCAGCAACAGTGTGTGAAAACCTTGTTAAGACTTACAGAAAACGCTTGACCTCTGTCATTGCCAACAAAGGGTATAAAACAAATTATTGAGGTGAACTTTTGTTATTGACCAAATACTTATTTTCCACCATAATTTGCAAATAAATTCTTTAAAAATCAGACAATGTGATTTTCTGGATTTTTTTTCTCATTCTGTCTTTCACAGTTGAGGTTTACCTATGATGACAATTACAGGCCTCTCTCATATTTTTAAGTGGGAGAATTTGTACAATTGGTGGCTGACTAAATACTTTTTTCCCCC
>JALJCO010009794.1:0-68415 GCA_023101725.1 Atherinomorus stipes
TTTTTAAGCTGTAAAGAGAGAATCTGTTCAGGGTTTATGACATTAATAAGAGGCTAAATATGGTAAGAGAATGTATTAGATATGTGACTTATCAAGCTTAAATGGTCCAGTCATAAACGACTAAGCTAGATTAATCTGGAAGTTAAAGTGCCTGAAAACTATGTTTGCATGTTGACCTGGTGAAAACCAAATGGCAACCTCTCCGGGTGCCACCTGGAAATATTTGTAGCTCACTCCCTCATCCACTAGGGGTTGGCTCCAAAAAGGAGTCAATCCCCATAGACTCCTAAGTGTTAAAAACCACATTCACAGCAGAAATAAACATGTTTACAGCTTGTTCAAAACATTAATTTAAGTTTTAATGGATCAGCGCGAGATGATGTAACAAGGCCTGGTTGGTGCTGTCACGTACTCGAAAAATACTGACAAAGCTTCTGGTCCATAAAATCGAGACAGAGTCGAGCAAAAGGGCTCGAGCGCAGCATAGTTTTAGCGTCATCTCCGGTTTGTTGCTCCCCCATGTGGCCTTTTCTCGCAATGACACCTTCAAAAGATTCCTGGATCCAAACGGTGATCTGGACCAACACCAACAGTTCTTCCTTGTACAATTTTCAACATTCTTAAAAAATTTCATCCAAACCCGTCCCATGCTTTTTGAGTTATTTTGCTGACAGACAGACAAATGCTGGCGATTACTGTACATTACCTCCACCACTCTTTGGCAGAGCTAATAAAAGACATGAAAAGCAGATCAAAAATACTCTTGGGTTGAATATCAGACTCGTTCTCATGTTCATCCGTCCTGTATCTAATAGACCCTGAAAAGCACACTCATCTGTTGGTTCTGATCCGGTTCTGCAGGTCTTCCTGAAAAGTGACCGAGTTTCCCGGATGGTGCAGAGCGGCGGCTGCTCCGCCAGCGACTCCCGCGAGGTTTTCAAGAAGCACATCGAGAAGCGGGTCCGCAGCCTGCCTGAGATCGACGGCCTCAGCAAGGAGACGGTGCTGAGCTCCTGGATAGCCAAATTTGACACCATCTACCGCGGTGAGGAGGACCCCAGGAAGCAGCAGCAGAGAATAACGGCAAGCGCCGCCTCGGAGCTCATCCTCAGCAAGGACCAGCTGTACGAGATGTTCCAGCAGATCCTTGGCATCAAGAAGTTTGAGCACCAGCTCCTCTACAATGCCTGCCAGGTAAGGAAATCCATCTATCGTGTATCTTTGTCTGTGGGTCCCTTGATTCCTGATAGTCAACCAAAGCATTTCCCACTCGTTCATTTAAAACTCATTTAGTTCCGCTTTGTTCATTGTCTCAGTCTTTTGTTCTTCTGAGAGATTGTCAGGATGTTTGCAGCGACCGTGGGTGGCTCGTTTCTCTCCAAATGTAGAGACGACTGAAATGAGCAGTCAATGTTTGATGATAAAAAGGAAACTTAGAAACATTCAGAAAACACTTCTAACAGCTCGTTCAGCTCCTCTTCATTTCATCCTCACTTTATTATGCTTGTGACAGTTTTTCTTTAACAACATTTTTGCTTCCTGAAAGAAAGATTAACTGTTGTATCAACTCTTTTTCATGTTCCTTTAGCTGTGCCACTTTGCCTTGAATTTTGTATCTCAGTCGCCCTCATTTGGTTTTAAGGGAGATTTAAGGTACATTAGCATTTAAAACTTTGCTAGATCTCCCCCAAATACTATGACTTACATCATCAACAGTTTCTCAGTATGTAACCCTGAATCTAAGCCAAGCTGTTCTCCTTCAAGGACAGTAGATGTGATCTCATTTCAATATATTTCAATCTGCTGTTTGGACCCGTTATTAGGGATGGGCATATCGATACCCCGGAGTCGCTGCTTCAGTACCAACTGGTATTAATGGGGTTGAGCTTCTGCATGTAGTTTTATATTAAACCAACAAACAAAACAACACATAACAAATAGGTGGGGCAGTAATACCCCAAAATGTCGTGGCCAGAGTTAAAGGTGCAGTGGGTATCAAAATCAAAGTTCCGTGACAGAAAAAATATGAAATACTGGAATATGGAAAATATTACACGTGTTTCCACATGTAAAGGAGCTTCAGCTTTAAGTTTTTTTCTTGCAAGTCAATGTTTTTCTGATGTTTTCATCTTTTCAACTCATCTTTCCTCATTCACAAATCAAAACCAGCTACAGAAATCCAATTAACCAAATTCATTGTTTTGGCAGATATTTAGCTGCTTTAAATCTGAAACGCTGCTTTATTCACACAATTCAAAAGAAATATTCTCCATTACAAAATGCCTCTGCCACCCACTGCAGAAAAAGCGCTGCACACTTCATCCAGCACATCATCATTTCTCTAGTTTTCCTTCACAGACGCGTTAAGTGTGCATCAGCTCTCAGAGATAAAAACAGCAAAGTCGATCAGATCACTGAACAATGGACGGATTGTTATACATTTGCTTCATTCATTGCTTTCATTCATATTCAGGTTATTTTTTTTTTTTTTGTTTTCAGTTTGATGGTCTTCAGTTACTCTGTAAAAGGAGAATAGTTGGGCCAACTTACATTAATTGTGTCAGTCAGTAACAAGGATAGTTGAATTAAGTTAATCCATGATAAGTTGTGAATAATTTATTCTATTGATTAAGTTAATTCAACAGAAAATACAGAAAATGAATGAATGTCTTAATTCAATCTCTGTTTAATCAACTGTTTTCAATAGTTACTCAACTCATTTAGTTTCTGAGATAAAAGTGAATCACTCTGACTCACTTTCATGGAAAATTAACAAAAATTCAAGTTTATCCAAATAAGTTATTTTTATTCAAAGGTAACTGAATTTCACATCATACTTTATAGCACGAAAAGAAAAGTATTTAAGTGTTGACTTTTTTGCTGCAGGAAGAAATATGAGAGAAACAACAATAGATGTCAGTCAGGAGCAGAGGTTGCGCTAGACTTTTTTTACGTTGTCCGTCATTTTGACTGACAGGGTCATAAAAATCCAGTCATAATCTATTTCTTACCCGTCACTTTAATCAAAATATATACATATAATAATGACATATTCAGTGGCATTTTTCCATTAAATGCTTGGTTGCTCAGTTGGTGCCGAAGACTGATTACTTTTTTGTCCTCATCTTCCACTGCATCAGTCTTACTTTTTCACCTCTTTTGTCAACACGATCTTCATTATTGGGCTTTTAAAGCTTCGGACACTCAGCTGCCATGACATTTTTCCGAGTGAACCCAACAGACCATGCATCAAGAGAGACAATATGCTAACTCGCCATCTAGTGGTCTGGAGTGTAATTGCAATCTGTCAAAATGACTGACGGCTTCAGATTTTTCTGTCACCGTTAAAAAAAACGGTAATGACGGAAAATATTCGGGTTACGCGACCCCTGGTCAGGAGTGTTAATTCTGCTGCCACAATAACGCAAACATCATTGCTAGATGGTGGTCTGTGTTTCTCCTTTCACTGTCCATCAGGGACAATTCAGGGGTGCCCTCAACAATAACCAATGCTATTAACTTAAACTAACGAAATACTGGAATCAGCTGCTGGCTTATTTATATGCCGAAACATCCATAAGGTACTTTGCATTGACCATTTATGGTAAAATGGGACGTGTAATGGGCGGGGCTAAATTCCCCCACACAAACTTCCAGGAATAGTGTGATTTATAAAGAGAAATTGCTGGTGCATTTGCATGGTTTTATAAATCTGAATATTTTGGAGCACGTACCCTTTTACTAAGGACACTGTGCACAGTTTTATAAATAAGACCCCAGACATTTAATACAAAGAATGAGCACAAATGAAACACCTGGATCATCTCGGGAGCTTTATTCTTTATAACCAGATTTTATAGTGTATAAACCATTTCAGGTATTAGAATATGTACGGAAGACTTGGTGTTTAAGCACAATCTCTTTTGGGGGGGGGGGGGGGGGGGGGGGGGGGGGGGGGAGGCACACTGATGAGTACGTCTGTTGCATTACATTTCTACAATTAGTGTTTTGCCTCGTCATCGTAACATGCTACAAGCCTCTTCCTTGTCAGACTGAGGCACAAAATAGCTCTTTTCTTTCTTTTTTTAAAAACTTTTGTCATAAACAGCTGGTACCTCTTGCGTCCAGTCTGAATTAATTATCTGAAAGCTGAGAAATCAGCTGCTGTCTCTTTCAGTGCTGGACTGAGAGAAAACAAGAAACGGTAATTCTGGATGAGTTGTCATTTCACCCTTTGGCATTTTCCTTTGAGTCCTGCTGCGTTTGAGAATTTGAAACACTGTTTTTTCTTTTTCATGTGGTTTAATTTACAATAAAATTCTGTGTTCTTATTAAACACAAATTTGATCTTTTGAAGAATTTATTAGAAGACTGAGGAATACTGTACGGAGAGGTTTTCCATTTCTACCATTTCACTCTGTTTTAGTCAGAAGAATCTGGTTTCCAACCATGATTTTTTTTAGCATTATTGTATAGTTTGTGTGTCATATTAAATATACACACTGCTATTTGTTTGTGAATAATGTTAAGTTCATTTATATCTGTGTTAATTTGTTACCTTTTTTAAAACAAGGCTAAATACAGTATTTATATCAACCCTGATGCCTTCAACTCACATGGCAAGGTGTACGGCTCATTCATTCAACAGTAGTATCGGATTGGTATCAGTCGATATGCTCAGCCCAGATATCAGTATTGGATTGGATCAGGAAAAACTGGATCGGTGCATCTCTAATATAAAGACACATCAAAATGGGCTGTATGCACAGCTCCATCAACTTCCTGAACTTAAGGTAGCTCCTTTGTTTCTTGTCTTTCAATACTGGATGAACTGATTAATCCAGGTGTGTCTGACCTCATTAACTGGCCAGACACACCTGGATTAATCAGTTCGTCCAGTAATGAAAGACAGAAAACAAAGGAGCCACCTTAAGTTCAGGAAGTAGTGGACCTCTGAATAGAGCCCATTACCGGGAAATACTGTGGAAGTTTCTTAGGGGCCGTTCACACGAGGACGATTGTGGGTAAAAACGGCTAAATATTTCATCATTAGTGCCTTTCGTTCACACGGCAACGGCGTTATTCTGGGTTGAAGACGCAAAAATCTGAAGACTCATTCCATAGTGGAATTCCTGAGGACGCAACGCTGTTGTGCCCTCGTCTGCACGGTCCAAAACGCAGAAATGATGGTGGACCCACAGAACTACTGACGCCGTGCTCACGTTGCATGCGCGTGACGTCACACAATACAGGAAAAACAACAATGTCGGTCTACCTAAGCCCAGCGGATCTCCACGTTGCGAGCTTGTAATTGAGTGTCGTTTGGAGAAGTAATTCTACCTCCTCATCTATCCACACAAAGTTCCTCCTTGCAGCCGCCATAGTTGTTTTGATTTTGAAGCGAACGGAGACTTACGATTGTACGCATGCGCGCGGACATGGCGGACACACTTGCGTCCTCGTATGCATGCAGATTTCTCGTTGACGATGCTCGTGTGAACGCAGATAAAAAGATGAAGACGAGACGCCACTTTTGCGTCTTCTCTTCTGATCGTCGCTGTGTGAACGTAGCCTTAGTACACATTAAAAACTCCTGGGTCACCCAACTGCTGGGTTTAAAAGGGACCAACTAATTTCTGGGTTACTTTGAGCCAGAAACTTTTTTTTTTTTTTACCTAACTTTCAGGTTGAATATTTGAACCAGAAGTTGGGTTATATTGACTACAGTGTTGGGATATTAACCCTTAAGTTGGGTCAAAAGCAGCAACCCAAATATCTGGGTTGAGATAACCTAGAAATTACTTAGTCCCTTTTTAACCTGGTAGTTTGACCCAGGACTTGTGTAAAAACCACAAATCGGGGCCGAAAAGTCTCAATTAAATTAACATTCATATATTTTAACTCGTGTCCCCCACTGATGTTTTGACGTGAGTTATCTCGCAAGGTCGGAATGAGATTTGATTTCTAGTGTCCAAACGCAACACAACCAAACACAAACACCAAAACAAATAGCGATCGCCGGGTAATGTGGATTAGGGCTGGGAAAAATATTGACACACTAAAACATTGCAGTATTTTCAAATACTAATATCATATCTATATTTAAAAATTGATCTACTTTCCTAACGAAGTCACATGAAATTTTGTTGTTCTGCTACGAAATCTTGCGATCTCACAAAAACCCGTGAAAAACAAAGACAAAGACAAAATGTCATGGGTTTTTTGTGAAACCGAGAGATTTCGTGAGACAACAATGAAATCTCGTAAGATTTCGTTAGTAAAATAAATCAATATTGCATTTTTAGGTAATATGAAATCTGCATATCGCTGCTGTTAGGTGCAGACCTCCTATGTCCAAACTGATTATTTTTCAGGAAGTGACAAAAACCATGTGGTTTTCTAAAAACTGGACACATCATCAAACTTTGGATTGAGTTTTTTACAATAAAGTCATATATTTGATTATATTAATTTATTTATTTAGTTTTTGAATATTTTAACCAAATCAAGCTCACATGACATAAAAGGTTTTGTAACTATGTAAAATGGATATAGGAGGTTTGTACCTGGCAGCGACGATATGAAAATATTGCGATATTTCAGTGTATTGATATTTTTTCCCCAGCCCTAATGTAGATACTTTCATTCATGAGACTATCCGAGCCCTTCAGCTGTGGAAAAAAGCATGTTTTTAGGGCGAACTTAGACGCAGAGGCCAGCTGCCCCATACTTATCATTCGCTGGGCTGCTAGGCTGCTGCTATGCTGCCTGCCCGGCTAAATACTGAAGCTATCTTGTAAATTCCTGTCTCCATCACTCACATATATGAAAGGACATATGAAAACAGACCCCAGGTTCAAAAAGGCAAAATTCCCCCTTTAAGCACCACAAATCAGACAGTGGCACCATAGAGGGTTTCTTTTTCCCATAGATGGTACAGACAGAAAATGTCATTGTATGGCCTCTCTATATATAACTCATACAGTAGCTACTTGGCTGTGCATTTCAGATACCTGTTTTCTATTACAGTAGTTGAGACAAAGGGACTGTCCTACGATAAGACCTTCATTTCTGTCTGAGTATCTAAGTTAAACTGAAATACGATGCTTTCAACACAACTAGTCAGCTTGGATGGTATAGTATCATGAGCCAAGTATTATGATGTCAGTGCCAAGCATTGTTGGGTTTCTGCGCACCAATTGTTGTGAGCCGGGCTTAGCCAAAGTCCCGGGCTGTTTTTTGGTCCCAGTCCGCCCCTGTTTGGCTTAAAACCATTCCAGAGAGTTGCCCCGGAGGCATCCTAGCCCAGCCACCCTGCAGAGGAAACTCGTTTTGGCTTGTATCCACCATCTTGTTCTCTCAGTCACTACCCATCACTGGTGACCGTAGGTGAGAGTAGGAATGTAGATCGGCTGGTAAATTGAGAGCTTTGCCCTTTGGTTCAATTCCCTCTTCACCGCAACAGACAGATGTAAATTCCCATCATTGCTGATGCTGCACTGATCCACCTACAGATTTCCTGCTCCATTCTTCCCCCAAACCCCAAGACACTTACACTAAGGATCCATAGAGCAGGAAACTGTTGTCCAACCATACACCATTAATACAATTGTTGGGGAATAGTATTCAGGGAAACACTGAATACAATTGTTCAGTGTTTCCCTGAAGGCAGACAACTGTTCATCGTGTTGTGATTTTGAGACCCAGTTTAAGTTACTTGTTAATCGTTTAAATTGTTCATGTTTGTCTGACTGTGATGTGACAAACTCAGATTACAGGTTTATTTCTACTTCGTTTGGGATTTAAATGGAAAGTCACGATGAAATAAAATGGAAATAAATCATTGTTCAATTCTCTTACATAGAAATCCCTCCTAGAAACTTTGTACCATTCTTTGCCACACTGGTGCCGTGCAGCGTGATAATTGGCTGCCAGTATAACCTGGAGATGACAGAGGCTGGAGCCAGTTCAGAGCACATACAGCTAGAATCCGAGTGAATCGGAATATCTTCTTACTTCCACACGGGGATGCTGCTGAAGAAGTGCCAGGATTACGTCTTCCAAACAACATGTTCCAGCCCCTCATTATGAGTGACTGCTATGTCGCCGCATACAGTACTAGATGTTTATCAGCTTTTTAATGAACCATTTACATTGATTTTGTGCAGCAGGTCGCCCTATCAGCAATACAGTAGGAGAGTGATTTTTCAGAGAGCAACGAAGACGGAGAAAGTGGAGGAATCAGTTGTAGATGATGTTTTTGAGGGTACATATTGGAAATTTGTTTTATAAGAGCGAAAGAAACCAAGTGTTGCAAAACATGAAGTATATGGCTGCTCTTTTCCACAAAGCCACGAGAGTTTTTTCATTATAAATCATGAAATATGCTTTTACATTAATGACTGTTGTTTGTTTTCCTCCATTAAATCACAGTTAAATGCTTTACTCATAAAACAAGTTGTTACTGTAGGTGAATGTAATAAGATAATGTAGGTAACCCAGATAGAATGCTTTCATTTACCGAGAAAGAATTTAGTTGACTGAACTAAGTATTACCATTCTGGATAACTTTTGATAAGTTATGTAGTTCAGGGTAAATATAACATATTAACTCCTAACTGGCCTAATTTTCTTCTTCCATTTAAACTTGTTTGATAGGAAGATGAGCTACCTCATTTAATTCAGTTCAATTCAACTTTATTTGTATCACACTAATTCATGACAATGCCACCTCAGGGCGCTTAACAGACAGAAAAATTCAAGTCAGATTCATAATAGCCTAGCTAAGGAAACCAACAGATTGGACCGAATCTTGGCTTGACCCGGTCCAATCCCCCATCCTGAGCAAGCACGGTGGTGGCGACAGTGGGAAGGAAAACACCCTTTTAACAGGGGAGGGAAAAACCCAGAAGAGCCTGGGTCAGGTAGGGCGGCCATCTGCCTAACCGACTGGGGTGGGGAGACCCACCCCAGCTAGAGAAGAGAGAGAGAGAGACGGGGAGAGAGAGAGGCAGAGCAGAGAGAGAGCGAGTGAAAAGAGACCAATAGATACTGCCTGTTTTATCCAGCCAGACCTGCTGATAGAGGAGAACACAGTTAATGATGCAATACTGTCACAAGTTTCTATGTGGAGAAGCAGACATGAGTGGGAAAGGAAGAGCCCAGTGCCTCATGAGCGTCCCTCAGCAAAAGCCAGGGTTGGCAGTGTTGGAAAAATGGTTCGGACAAGCTACATTAAAAAAAAAAAAAAAAAACTCTCGAAACCACGCCTTCAAAGCCCAGGGAAGTGTGCGCAGATGTTTTACAAGCACGTTAACCGATAACAGTCAAGTCTGGATAGCTTGTTAGCAGTGTTGTATAAAGTACCCAAAAGTTATACTTGAGTAAAAGTAAAAGTACCTTACTGGAAAATGACTCAAGTTAAAGTGAAAGTTGCCTGCTAAAATATTACTTGAGTAAAAGTAAAAAAGTAGCTAGTATTTACTGTCCTTACATAAACCCAACCATATAGAAAAATACTATACACACAAACACATCCTTACAGACCTGCATGCATACCTACCAACATACATACCCATGTCCATTCAATATAAAATCATTCTAATAAACTCTTGGTGCTCGGAGGTGATGAAAAACAAACAAAGAACTTGATTGGTTGAACTTTAACATGACTGCAGTGCGACAGCACTTGAACTGTCCATCTAGTCATTACTGAACCATGAAAAACTTTTTGTTTAACCTCAAAAGAAGTTGTTTCTCAAAATGGTGAGAATTCAGTCTCGCTCTTCTTGGGCTGAAGACCAGACCAGCGATGCTAAACAGCAGTTCACCTGCTGCTGAGGCGGGTAAAGGTGTGTTTAGCCTCAGAGACGGCTGCACAAGGCTGCTACTAGTCCCACTACAATAAAACAAAGATTGTCCATTGGCTATTACATTCCTTATTTACGTTATGTATTTTGTAACTAGTAACTATGATGCTCAGGTAAATGTAATGGAGTAAAAGTATTGATTTTCTCTCAAAATGTAGTGAAGTAAAAGTAAAAGTCATCAGAAATAGAAGTAGTAAAGTAAAGTACATATATAAAAAAATACTACTTGAGTAAAGTAACGAACTATTTTTACTTAGTTACTATAAAACACTGCTTGATAGAATTGGTGGTAAATAGCTGATGTGGCACGTTTCAAAAAGCCTTAATTCACTCACCTCCAACTCCCCTCTTTCCTGCAGTGTAAAAAGTCCACAGTAAAACGTCAACGCTTCGTGACTTGATTTTTGCTTTACCTTGGTGATTCCTTGTTTTTTTTTTGGTGCAGCAGCAGTTAGCAGTCCGTTAGCCATATTTGTTTACAGAGCGCGGAGCAGGGGGTCATGGGGGGCGGAGAGGGAGGACAGATGAGACATGAATACATAGATTGGTTCTTTCGAGAAAGGTTGTGAATGACTCAACGTCTGCCTTTCAGGAATGGCAGGGGTTGGTCAGAGTTTTAACAGAACCAGGTGCCTCACATATGAGTCTGTCTTTTTTCCTTCCTTTTCATGAAATACACACTTAATGATACTGTCAGGATGGAAGGACCATTTCACCCAGTAAAACAAAAAGTGTTTCTGAGCAGGATTACCAACTCTGGCTTTTGATAGAGTACTTGGTAGGACCTCAAACAGGACAAATGCATGAATAAAACTGTGCCAAGTTAAATGTGAGTGTGCCCGTGTGTATGCGTGTGTGTGTTCCTGTACTTGCTACATTGTGAGGACCATTTCAAAAATTTAACCAGCAAAGTGAGTTCATTATTTTGCAAAGTGAGGACATTTTGGCCGGTCCTCACTAAAAAAGCCTCCAAAAAGCCATTTCCTTTGAGGGTCAAGATTTTGTTTTTAGAGTTTAGGGCCATAATTGTTTAGGTTAGAGGGAAAAAAAGGGTTAGGGTTAGGCAATTAGATAACAATTTTTTCGATGAAACAAAATCATATTTTAGTAAATGGAAATTTGATATACTTTCACAGTTACAGGTTTTTCATAAGGGAAATGAAAATTTTTATCTATTCCTGTAATCTTATTGGGATTTTCCCAAACAGTTTTAAAAAAATTGAGTGAAAAAACTGAAATATTGCAGAAAAAAACATGTAAAATTATGGTTAAAAGTCTTCACAGTGGGCAACATAAACCTCTCATGTGCACGTGTGAGAGGGAGTGACTGGATAGAGGAGCTTTTTGAAACATGTTCCCCAGTCAGTGGGTAGCATAGGGGGGTTCTCAAAAGAAAACACTAAAATCAGGGAAAAAAATCAATGGTAAGTTGAGGTTTGTAAGGAGTCCATTTCATGGATTGTTGTTATCCTTTTATTGCCTGTTCCATCTCTTTTTCAGTGAGTCAGATCTTCACAACTGGGGTGGGGATGAGGAATTATTGAGAACCTCTCAATATCAGCTAAAATTGAAGATAAGAATGCAGGCAGTTTGTGTGCACCAAGTTAGCATTAATCAGCAGAAACAATTGAGGTGGCCAAAGACACAAAGTTGACAGGCTTCACTGAAACATACACTAAGAGCCTTGACAAAACTAGCAGCTGAACATGCAACTATTTTTACTTAGACCTTGGTTATATACGTCACCTGACTTGTGTTTTTTTGTTTTCTGTGCAGGAGGTGCACAGATTCCTGTACTGTGATGATCTTGACAGTCCTTCATGTTGCAGTTCTGCTGATCTGAAACTTAAGATGCAACTGTTATGAGCAGGCAGGCCATGACAGGTCAGTAGTCTCCATCCATCCATCCATCCATCCATCCATCCATGCACATAATATGACAAAACGTTTAAAATAATGACCCACAGGTCTCCAGAGCGCCTTCACCAAAACCAAACAGACGGACTGATCCCTCACTGGGACCCAGTACTTTTGCCAGTATTTGACATTTTTTACTGTGTGAGCTTTGAGGTTTATATGAAAAAAAGGAAGCACAGGATGGTGCTTATCAAACTGATTGGTAAACCTGGTCCAGTTATATTCAGTGAGTCAGAACCGCCTGCTTCCATCTGCTTTCTAATCAGCAGGCAGGAAGTAGAGATGCTGCACTCGAGGGGTGGCTGATAGCTCCGGATTAATTCCACATGGTTATTAAATTCATTCCCACCGTCAGTATTACTGCAAGCGGTGAGGCGCCTGCTGCCAACCTGGCGGGGGAACGTCTTCATTCTTCACCATCGAGCCTTTTAATTTCCAGCCAATCACAGATCATTGTTCACTTTTATTGACAGGTTTGGGATTTCTGAGCTTCTGACGTGTTTAATGACCCTCTGTAATCGTCATTGCAGCAATAACAGAATGTTTTATTTCAGATGAAGTTATTTTGTGAACCCAGAAACAGTCTGAACATGACAGTTACATATAACATGTTTTCCCGTCTGTTGATATTATTAGATATAAATGATTCAACACTAACATTGGTTGTAAACAGCAGCTTATTGAAGTCTGTTCCAACTATTACACATGGCAGTTTTTAGACACAGCACGGATCTTTCTGCATTGTGGTGGTGGTAAATTTTATTTATTCATTCTGTTTATTCATTTATTACACGGCTCTTTAGAATGCTGTTGAATGCTGCATTGACTTGAATGAGTTTTCCTAACGTTCCAGCGGTCATTATTTTCATATAATGAAAAATATACAAATATAATTTGACTGAATATTGCAAAAATTGTTGAAAAAAACATCTTCTATAATGCCTTTTAAGATATTTATTTTTAAAAGATATTGGAATTTTTTTTAAAAATTAGGTTGAATGTAACTTAATGGGACATTTTAGTCCTTAAACTTGAGGACAAGAGTAGCAACATCAAGTAATAAAACAACGTTTATAGGTTAAAATGCTTTGAATTATCTGTGTTAGGAAATTTTAAGCAGAAATTAAGTTTTTTTTAAAGAAATTTTGTATTTCTTGTCAATCTTGCAAAGATTTTACAGCAGTTTATTTTGGGTGGAGGGAGGTATGCATTTCTAAATTTAATCGTAGTAAATGAAACAGATGTCTGAGGCTTTAGGTGAGAATTTACTTTGGAAATAAAGACAGTTGCACTAGCAAATATGGAATCTTTTTATTCCATTTTAGTCCATTTATTTAACCTCTTAACTCCCACCTTTTTAAGTAATCCTCGCTATTTTGCATACCCAAATGGAAATGCAAATAACAGAGGAACTGTAAGGCAAATTACTTGTGTGAGACATCATTTGAAAGCTTACACCTTCTAGTGTCTGAAAATATAAATTAGAAAAGTGTGACTAAAACACAGCCTGGGCGCCGGCGACCAGGTGGTTTTAAACAGGTTAAAAAAGAAGAGAGAGAACAGCAACAATTTGTCAGGAAAATTTTATAATAAATTAGTTAAGTAAAATTTCCTAGAATACATGTATTGCTTTAGCTAATACAGAGTTTACTAATGCAGAATCTCACATTTTATGTTTATTTAGTAAATGCAGGCTCATTCCTTTAACTTGATTTAATTTATCCAATTTTTAAAAAAATTTTTCTCCCAAAGATATGTTGTTGTTTTTTCTTTTGTAGAGGGGTATTATATCAGATAAAATGACTGAAAAGGACAACGTGAAAAATTCAATAAAATTGGTAACAAATTAAGCTTAAATTAAAGGGATATTGTGTAACATTTGGCCATTAGGGGCACTAAACCTGTAACTTTCCTCAGGCCACACAACAGTCGCAAAATTAATATGTGTTTTGAAATCAGATTTTCAGGCCACTTTGATCAACTGATAGCCATAAAGCAAAGCCCTCATGAAGCAATTAGAGAGGGATCCGCTCCTGCAAAGTTACAATGTCTGGTTTTTGAGGATGGCAGCTCCCTCAGAGCAACGAAATGCATCAAGTGCTGTATATCGACCCAAGAAATCATCTATTATTACTTACATTAGCTTAATGTTTGGGTCAAAAGTTAGATGGTGTACCTTTAATATTGAATTAAATTAACTGAGATTATAGAATGGGCACATATTTACTAAATTAAACCCAGATGATTTTAAATGGTGTTTTTTTTTAGGTAGAAAATTACATAAATGATTTTATACAACCAAGCGTGTGTGTCTGTGTGTTTTATACCAGCTGGACAATCCAGATGAGCAGGCAGCTCAGATCAGAAGAGAATTGGATGGCCGACTGCAGATGGCTGATCAGATTGCTCGGGTAAGAAATGAATGTGGATGAGGGAGATAGTGATTGATAGATGGACACTTGGGTCAGTCACTCAAGGAATGGACTCTGTCAGCATGTTGTGTGAAATTACTTTATAAATCACTTACAAATAAATAATCTGATGCAAACTGAGTTTCTTTTTTATTAAAATCATGGCATACATCAAAACTTTGTGAGCATTGTTGTTAACTCAGTAAACGACTTCCTGTTTTCCTAAGTTTGGAGGAAGGTTCCCACGGTTTTCCTCCAGAGAGATGGAGACCATGTTCATCGAGGAGCTGCGCTCATCTGTCAACCTGCTGATGGCCAACCTGGAGAGCATGCCGGTGTCCAAGGGAGGAGAGTTCAAGCTGCAGAAGCTGAAACGAGGCCACAACACTTCCATCATGGACATGGGTCAGGAGGACGAGAACATGCTGTCCAAGTCTGACGTGGTGCTGTCGTTCACCCTGGAGGTGAGCACACACACCTCACATGTTCATCCTGTTTGATCGCGTTAAACTCCACGTGAGTCCAGTGTGTAAGTTGAAGTGAAGAGTGGAACATGTAGGTGGTCCACAGAGCCCCAGACAGGAAGTGGAGCAGGTGGAACATCTACAGAGTCCCGGACAGAAGGAGCAGGTGGAAGTGATGGAGGAAAATCTAGAAAACCCTGCAGGGAACTGGAGACTGGAGCCAGAACTAGGGATGCATGTTGTTATGATTTCATCTATACCAATATCAATACTCCGTATCGGTACCGATATTTATTTATATTCTTATCGATGCTACAACAGAATCTAGAGAAAACAATCAAGACATTACAAGATTTTAAAAGATTCAGGATCAGAATGTAACAGAAGCTTTTCTTACAATGAAATGCTTCTAACAGAAGAAGAAAAGCATGCATGAACAGAGCAGAGCACTGGAGGCACTTCTGCAACATTTGGCCAGTTAGCAACATATTTACTTTCTCAGGCTCCAACCAAGACCTCTCTGGACAGAATGTGTCTCCAGTGGTGGAAAACATTGTTCAGATGGTGTTGAGGAGGCTGGTTGCGGAGGAAGGTGAAGGACAACTGTGAGAATAAAGAAATGTGTGTCTTACTCCACCACCGTGATTCTGCAACGGTTAGATAGACGTTCACAAAGTATCAATTAGAGTATCGTTTGTCCAGAATCTTAACAGTATCCTGGTATCGTTAAGATTAGGAACCAGTACCAAACGACACCAGTACTCAGTACCAGAACTAAAAACTGAATGAGATGCAGAGGGAATAAAGCAAAGCAACCCACATACCACAACACAGTGTGACCAAATAGATTTCTTCTTGGATGATGTGTTAAAAGATGTACTATAGATTCTAACTTTATATAACCTGATGAGAACCCCTGGCAAAAACTTTATTCAGCTGCTTGAATGTGTAGAAAAGAAAATAAATTCAATAAACAAGTCAAAGATATGACACAAAAGAGAACATTTAATAAATTTGCTGAAAGTTTTGGCTTTTCTTTCCTCTGGAAGAGGAAAGAAAATAGATCATACTACTGCCATCTACTGGCCAAGATGAGTGTCGCCTATGAACAGAAAGCCGTTTTTGTTGTTCTGCATTGCACAAATGCAAAAGACATCCAGCTGCATACAGACCTATGCAGTTCAGTTCACACTTTATTTATCTTAAATCCATCTTTCACTGCCAGGATCAGTAATCATGATCTCAAGGAAAAGCAGGTGAGGGCATCAAATCATCGTAAGCTGGACAGTTTGTCAAGTAAAAACCACTTAATCCTAAAAATGAAGTCTTGTGCATTAGTCAAATAAATACATAAAAAGTGAATGAAAGACTTTGTGATTTGTTTTGAATTTGGGAGCATCAGCCAGACGGCAGCACTCAAAACTGCTGATAGAATGTAATCTGGTTGGCTGATAATTACTTTTACTTTTGCAGCTGCCTGTTTTCCCCAGATAATACCCAAACTCCTCGACTGAATACCAACAAACCTCGAGCAGACTTTAACAACAGAGTCGTATGAGCTGTTTTCTTCTTCATAGACAAGCCATTAAACCAGCAGATGCAGGCAGAAGCTAAAAGGCTTTCAATAAAATGTGACATAAAATGGCATTGCAAACATAAAAGGAACATCTTTAGCGCATTATTAATCCTTTTGTTGACACCTTTTGATAGTTGGCTCCATATTTTCTTTGAATTTGAGGCTCTGAAGTTGATATAATGCCAAAGTATTTACAGTGCAAGGAGTCGACAATCTGAGCGATCAGCTTGCTCTTGGTGCGTCCTGACTGACTTTGCCTGAAGTCAGTGATCAATTCTTTCACTTTAAGATCCAAGAAATGATCCCACCATTTGATAAAGTAAGATAGCCCTCAGGTTTACCCTCCCCAGGGGGGGTAAACCTGTAGTTGAAAACCTTGACACTGGACATGCATCCCATGGGATCCCAGTCTCTCTGGAGTCCTCATTAATTAAGTTCACTCCTCTGGATCATTACAAGTCTGTGTGGGGATGATCCAGCTGTTAGATGGAAAAGCTCGGAGTCTATTTGTGCTGGCTACTCAGATCAATAAGAACTCCAACAGGTTCCTCAAACATCCATGATGGGAATGTGGGTGGGAATGTCGTGTACTTGGCATCTCAGCCTGCTCCAGCAGGAAGTTAAGTTTGTCTTTACAGATGCTGATGCATCCTTTTCCAAAGAGCCATCAGTGTTAGCATCAACAACATGTAATTCTTCAGGTGTCTGCTGATGATGGGCTGGTTCACCTCAAAGAAACATCTCCCAGAGAAAACATATAAAAGTTTGAGTTTTTTACAGGATGTGTTGTTTGGTTCAAATTATTTTGGTTAATCTGCCATTCACTTTACAGCTGTCAAACATATACTGCAGCAGCTTTAATAAACAAAGAGAAAACGAGCAATAAAATAGAGAAAGAATGGGAGAAAAAGCCTGCAGCCAAAAAGTGAAACCTGGCGTCTCAGCCTGGGCAGAAAGCATTTTAGGAAAATGTAACTGAT
The DNA here is from genome assembly GCA_023101725.1 of Atherinomorus stipes. NCBI lineage: Eukaryota > Metazoa > Chordata > Actinopteri > Atheriniformes > Atherinidae > Atherinomorus > Atherinomorus stipes. The sequence goes on from JALJCO010009794.1 coordinate 17,218, forward strand.
AGATCTGGAAATGTGCTGGGAAGTCTTGGAGATGACTCACTTTATGAGTTGTTTTGCTGTTATTGCCATTCACATCGTACTTTTCTGCTGTTTGCAAATGACTTTGATCATTGTTTTTTAAGCTTTGAATCTCTCGATTTTCTCTATAAAGCTCTTTACAGAGAGGAGATATTTCTAAAAGTTGATTCTACTGCAGGAAATAGTGTATAAAAATGATTACTGGTACATAAAGTTTGTATTATTGTATTCTGTGACAGAAATATGTTTGTATCATTTATCATGGTAAACACAGCATACCACAGCAGCACGGTGAGCAAGTACTGTTCTACTGTATGTAGTCTTGTATCAGTGCTTCAGGCTGCTGTTCTACTGCTGGTGTAATGGTGTGGGGGAGATTTTCTTGGCCCACTTAGCTCCTTAGTACCAACATGGCAGTTTAACCACCACAGCCAACCTGAGTATTGCTGCTGACCGTGTCCATCCCTTTATGACCACAGGGAGCATTTTCTGATGCTGCTTCCAGCAGGATGACACACCATGTCAGTTAATCGTCATATTTCTTTGGTACTGACCGTCCTGTTAGATTATGCCCTGAACTAGGGCAGCACGATTCTGGGAAAAATAGGAATCAACGATTTTTTTGCACAAATAAACTTTAACAAAACAATCTATTTAAAAGGTGGTTCAAAACAAAGCATGTGTTTGCACAAGAGCTTTGTTGGAGCACGTCTTTGGCAGATGCATATTTGGAGTTCTTTACCATTGGTTAGGGGGTGGGGAGGCAGTGGATGTGCTGCATTTGAGGGCTCTTGAAAAAAATCCGGGAAGAATGGGAACTTTTATTTGTGATTAAAAATGCTTCAGAATCGTTGTGGGCAGAAATGAGATCACATGTATGTGTGAATTTAGATCCTGATTTTTTTTAATGATTAATTGTGTAGCCCTACTACACAGTCACAGTTACTGTGCAAGACTAAACTGTTTCAGTGTCTGCTCAAATGCTCCCTCTTTGTCTTAAACTGTCTCTTTTCCAGGTGGTGATAGTAGAGGTTACAGGGTCTGAGGTCCTGGCTTCAAACAGGATAGTGTACTGCACCATGGAAGTGGATGGTGGACATAAACTGCAGACTGACCAAGTTGAAGCCTCAAAGCCCATGTATGCGCAACACACATGTACGTACGGTAAGGAAGCAAAATAACCCTCACTCTGTGATTTATCTGAGTGATCTTAATCTGCATGTGTTGGTCACATTTCACACGTCGGTCTGAAAGTTCATCCAGCTGTGATCTGTGAGCAGCACGCTGTCCTCAGGCATGACGAAGTTCACTGTCTGCAAGCATCATCATCACTGATGGTCTCCTCACAGAGAGCAGGCGCCTGCACACGGTTACACACACACACGCGTGTGCAGGACCAGGTTACTCACGCTAAACGTGTGCAGTTGCCTCTCAGCATTAAAACACATGCATTGTCATTAGGGCTGGGAAAAAAAATTGATACACTGAAATATCGCGATATTTTCATAAGCAGATTTTTATATAGAGATTCAAAAATGCAATATTGATCTAGTTCACCAACTAAATCTCGCGAGATTTTGTAAGATAATGGTGAAATCTCGCGAGATTTCACGAAACCCATGAGGTTTTGTTGTTCAGTCACGGAATCTCGCAAGATTTCATTCGTACAATAGATCTATACCACATTTTACTTATCAGTATGATATCAGCATATGAAAATATCGCGATATTTCAGTGTATCGATTTTTTTCCAGCCCTAATCGTCATATCTGTCTGTAAGATCAGTGATGGATGTTCCTCCATCTGATGGTCTGCAGAGCAGCGACAGGCTGCTGCACCCACAGCGAGAAGGAGCCTTGATTCGTGCAGCAGTTAAACTGGAAACCAGCACTGGTCCCAGTAGACCACAAACGCACTTCATAAAAGCCAATATTAACGTCCACACTTTTCTACAGTTATTATTTATATGTATCAACAAGAAGGTTTCTGGGTGGAACCTGCTCTCCAGCTATACGTGGGTTCTCTTGTGGCGTCCCCGGACAGTCCAAACACACAGTGTACGGCTGATCTGGGCCTATGAGTGAGACGGACGAATGTTTGTCTCTGCATCGGTTCTGTGATGGACCAGGAACAGCTCCAGTGCCCTCACACCCCCGCATTTGAATAATCCATTTTCTTGAGAAAACAAACTTTTTCTCGAGATAATAAGATAAATGATCCCGTTATCACGAGGAAGCGCTGTGGAAAACTGATTCTAATGGAGAATTATGTGCCTGGTGGGAGGCACCTTCTGGATATGGCAGGAGAGTATAACCCCGTTGCAGCGATGGTACTTTTTTTTTTTGCACTGCTGAAACAGAGAGAACGTTCCACTGCTGAGCATAACAGAAGTCCACCAACTAAAGAGCCATGCCTGTTATGTCATACCAACAAAGAAGCTCATCACCTTCATACTATAAATACTATAGTTAACATCATACTAATACTCCTACTGGGCACTGCTGGCCCCTCCTGCTGGTGCTTTTTTCATGTTTCTAATTTTTCTTTTCTTTTTTATTGTACAAAAAGACAATACAGTGACATGGGCAGTCAAAAAAATAATTACAGCAATACCAACTTACAGCTTTGCAAAAATAAATGAATAAAATAAATAAATAAATAAATGATAATAATAATAATAATAATAATAATATCAGTGGGTACAATGATGGATTGCAGTAATAACAGTATGGAGGAGGGATAGTGGGTTTTTTTTCTCTCTTTTTTGTTTTATTTAAAGGGTGTCTTTGGCTCCTGAGCCCACAGCCCCCCAAAAGTAACAAAAAAAACCCCATAATAAATCCAAATATAAATTCTTATTCATAATAATAACAACAATAATAATATATGAATAGTGATCACAGTAACAAGGAGCTGTGGTGATTGATGTGATAATGGATTGTTAGTGGGTGACTGTATGAAAATGATCAGTGATTAGTGAGATAGTGTCATGATTATTGTTATTGTTGTGATTATTTCATGTCTCTTCAACTTTCAGTCCCCTCTGAGCTTTTAACATTGGTACCTGGTTTATCCGTGGGCTCAGAGGCAAAGCCTGAGTTCAGTGTCACTGCAGTTGCATCAAAGTCTTCGTTTGACGGAGTGAAAAGTTGGTCTGTGTGGAAGGAAACACACTGACAGCAGCGCTTCTGTCCTTGTTATCAGCAGTTTTATTGAAATGATTAAAAGGTTTCTGTTATGAAACTGACAGGACTGCTGTGTCAGACACTTGATCCGAGATCCCATCCCGTTTCCATGGTTACCACCCACTGACCGCCTCTTCACTTCCACTTCCTCTCTTCCCAGATTCAGTCAGAAGCTCCATGATTACAATTAAAGCTGATTGATGGAGAATTGATGATATCGAAGTTTGATCCTCAGGCTGGTCAGCAACACATCTCTAGATTTACTTTTCATTCATTGCTTAACATGGTGTTATCATGGGGAGCTGAGGCTAAAACAACAAACAAAACCTCCCGAATGGTAAACAAAAAGGATGACGAACAACCATAAAGCAAAAAGATCAAACGTACAGCTAAACTCCACCTAAACTCAAACATTACTTCAGCAGAAACAGGACAGGATTTAAAAGAATCAAAAACATCTGAATACTATAGTGTAAGCAGAGTTTTTAGTTCTGAAAAGGGGATATACCAGTAAAACAGAACATCTGGTCACCCTGGTAACGGGACTCTACATTAACTCATTGGCTGCCAGCCATAGTTACAGCAGAGAGCCCCATACTGCCAGCCTTTTGGAGCATTTTGGCTCATCTTTCAGGACCCGCAGAATATTGAATTCTACTGTAGGACTGCAGAAACATGGAAACTACCAAATGAAGGTGTAGACTCTCTTCTTTCTTTAGAAAAAAAGGTTGTTTCTTGCTTTTCCTATCTTTAGTAATCTGCAGTAGAACATAGGGTAGTTGCAGCAAAAATGCTACTTTTGTACATACAGAAAACTAGTACTTTGTGTGATGAGGCACTTTAAGCAGAAAAGTGACTTATGCCAATATTTTTTACTTTAGTGACACTTTGAACATCGAAACATCTGTTTACTTCTATGAAACAACAAAGACAACACTGAGAAAAGGGTTTTGGTGGCAAAATAGTCACTAAAATGCAACTGTAAATTTGTTTCACAACAAAACCCATCCATCCATCCATCCATCCATCCATCCATCCATCCATCCATCCACCCACCCACCCTTTGTCTGGGATCCCAAGGCGTTCCCAGGTCAGCTGAGAGACGTAGTCCCTCCAGCGTGTCTTGGGTCTTCCCCCCTCCGGAGACTGGAGGGGCTCTCAACGTAATGTTGGACAAAAAAGTCTATCCATCTATCTATCTATCCTTCCATCCTTCCCTCCCTCCAAGCATCCATCCACCCCGACGGGTCTGGATCAGGTTAACTCTGATCAGGATTCAGCGATGAGTCGGGCTGCTCAGCATGAAACTGCCCCCCCACATGATGCACCGTGATGCCGACGGCTCGGCCCACCTTCACTTGGAACAGATGCCACCAAAGTTGCCTGTTGATCATGTGTTTGATCGATTGTGACACTTTGCTCTAACATGAGCTGCCTGGATTTCTTTGCTTTCGATCGCTTCGTTGTTCCCCATATCTGTGCCAAACCTAGAATTCCTGCTTCACCACTGTACATGATTTCTATGCTTCTCTGGCACTGCCATCTACCGTACCAGATCAGGAGATAACGACATTAAATGACATGATTAAAGCTTGATTTTCCCAAACAAGCTCCGCCAAATATCACAGCGTGGTGGTTAGCACTGCAGCCTCACAGTAAGAAGGTTGCTAGTTCAATTCCTGGCTGGGGGGGGTCAAAATATTCCAACAGCGACCCTCCTGTGTGGAGTTTGCATGTTCTTCCCGTGTATGCGACTGGCAACCTGTCCAGGGTGTACCCCCCTCCTGCCTGATTATAGCTGGGATAGTCTCCTGCGACCCTGAACTGGATAAGCGGTACAGAAAATGACATGACTGTTTTTATTATTTGTTTAGTTTTGCATTTTGGGGAATGCAGTTTCAATTTAGTTCTTTTACAAAGACAATAAAGACAGACGATTAATTTGTTTATTCAAGAAGGAAGGAGGGCAGATGTTCTGAAGACAGTGGAAAGTGTAGTGGTACAGTAGACCAGGTTCACGGCGAGACGGAGAGATGCATTAAATGCAAACACAGTTTTGGCTTTCTGTCTCCTCACATCATGGAGGTTCTGAGCTAGAAACTGGGATCGGGACTATACCAGAGTAATTCAGACTAGGATAAACAGGAAGTCTTTGGCCAGTATCCAAGCTAACTGATGCTACTGACATCTATTTTCTTTAACGTGGTCCCTTTTTTTCCTGTCTTTGTGCATATTTGTGTGTAGTTGGGGTACGCAGGGGGACTTTACTACCACCCAGCCATTACCTGCTGTAAAGGTGAAGCTGTTCACTGAGAGCACGGGGGTGCTGGCTCTGGAAGATAAAGAGCTAGGAAGGGTGAGCAACTCATTTATTTTGACAAGGTTTAATTAACTTTTCAGCTGTAGCTGCGTTCATTGTTATGTAATTATTCCCAGGTGGTGCTTCACCCCAACTCCCAACAGTCCCAAGCAGTGTGAACTCCACAAGATGACGGTTTCTAAAGGCTGCCCAGACAGTGACCTCAAGATCAAACTGGCCATTCGCATGGACAAACCCCAGAACATGAAGCATTGTGGGGTAGTTTAGCTCTTTAACACTTAAGCACACATATTTGATAAATACAGTTTCTGAGATCTATTGCATCGTTTTATGGTAAAAACATTGCTCTAAACTCCAGTCTGATCTTGTGTTCTCCTCCTGGTGGATTCCTTTTGCACTGCAATCATTCCCACATACCGCATGGTAAAAACTGTAACATTTTTTGCAAATGATTTTTTTTTTTTTTTTTTTTTTTAAATTTTCCATCTGGTTAAAGGCCAAATAAAAACATTAAATTAACCCTTAAAACTTAAAACTGGATTGCTGCGCTCCAAGGTGCTATCGCTTATACAGTGGGTACGGAGAGAGTATTCAGACCCCTTTAAACTTTTTACTCTTTGTTTCATTGCAGCCATTTGCTAAAATCAAAAGTTTATTTCATTTCTCATTAATGTTTAGTTTATAATTTCATTTTATTGGGACAGTGCATGTTAATGGACAGACATGAGAAATACATGAATGTAAACACACTAGATTCTAGTTGAAGGCTAATTTCCATCTGCGGTCCCAGGGGCAGGGGTCACATAAGGGAGATAAAAACACAAGCAATGTACATTCAACGACCCAACTTGACAGAAAAAAACAGAAATGTAGATATTTTTGCAAATTTATTAAAAAAGAAAAACTGAAATATCACATGATCAAAAGTATTCAGACCCTTTGCAGTGACACTCATATTTAACTCACAGGCTGTCCATTTCTTCTGGTCCTCCTTGAGATGGTTCTGCTCCTTCATTGGAGTCCAGCTGTGTTTAATTAAACTGATTGGACCTGATTAGGAAAGGCACACACCTGTCTATATAAGACCTTACAGCTCACAGTGCATGTCAGAGCAAATGAGGATTATGGGGTGGAAGGAACTGTCAAGGAGCTCAGAGACAGAATTGTGGTGAGGCACAGATCTGGACAAGGTTACAAAAGAATTTCTGCAGCACTAAAGGTTCCTAAGAGCATGGTGGCCTCATAGTCCTTAAATGGAAGAAGTTTGGAGACTGATGAACTCTTCCTAGACCCGGCCGTCAGCCAAACTGAGCAATGGTGGGAGAAGAGCCTTGGTGAGAGAGTAAAGAAGAAGCCAAAGATCCTGTGGCTGAGCTCCAGAGATGCAGTAGGAGATGGAGAAAGTTCCACCAAGTCAACTATCACTGCAGCCTCATGATCGGGGCTTTATGGTAGAGCGGCCCGATGGAAGCCTCTCCTCAGTGCAGACATGTAAGCCTGCATAGAGTTTGCCAAGAACACATGAAGGACTCTCAGACCCCAACTGAGAAATAAGATTCTCTGGTCTGATGAGACTAAAATTATATAATTATATATATTATATATATATTGAACAGCACAGAGAAATCATAACTTGGTTTTACTTGTTGAAATGACGATAAAGTTATTCTGACTGATTGTTTATGTGCAACAACGCCACCTGCATCATGCCTGCTGCACTGTCGGAACTGGTCTGCCTGCCTTCCTGGTGAACATAATTAACCCCTCAGATGAGACCAGCACTGCCCCCTCGTTCTTCACAGCAGCCTCAGTCTCTCCCACTTTGAAGAAATCAGTTTCGGACTCAGCTGCGAGGCTCTAAAATCCCTCCAGTTTAGCGCCAGAGCCCACCACAGCTCCCAGTCTATCCCTTCACCGCCACAAACTCTGACCACGTGAGTTCATTCATCCTCCCCCCAACCTCACCTGCTGCCTTTTGATACCACCTGTCCCATCACCTCGACCGGACCACTTCTCACCTCCTTTCAGTTTGTCACCGCAGGAGCTCTGACAGAAGTCTGCAAACAGAAGTGAACCACGTTGATCCCTGAGCAAGACTCAGCCCCAAACTGCTCCCTGTGTGCTGAATTATGGCAGCCTACTGCTCACTATACATATCTACATGTACTATAGATGAGTGGAACACCCAGCCTAACTTTCCCAAATGGGATGAAGTAAAAACTATTTTCTTTTTGTTTTTTTGTTTGGCCTTTGGTGCAATTTCTATTTATACATTAGTTTTCATCATTTTAGCCTCATAATCTGACAGCAGAGGCTGTCATAGACAAAATGTCTGGATGTAGATTGTGAGTAAAATAGGTCTTCCATACGGTATTATTTAAAGAAAAAAAAACAAACAAAAGAAGAAGTCAGCAAAAAATGGACCTGTGGATTGATTCTGTATGACAACACACTTGCAAAGAACTGTAAAAACATTTGTCCAGAAGTTTCTTAGAGGGCTTTACTTTTTTTTTTTTTTTTTTACATTTTCTCTTCATTCTTGCAACAGGCCAACATAGAAAGAAATAACTTGAATAACAATTAGGGCTGTCAAAAAAATTTATCCTAAATTAATCCTATTGTCAAACAAGAGATGTCCTTTTTAATTACTACTGCTATATGCAGAAAATACACTAACTTTGTTTTACAACTTAAAGGCTAAAACCAAGCTACACATCCAGGAGTAGTCCAGGACTCAGACCTGAATTTCAGCTTCACAGTAGAACAGTGCTGTGAAGTCAGCCTGTGAGGACGTATCAGCAACATTTGTTCTGGACTAAACTGCAGCTGTCTGAAGGACTATAGGGAGACATGTAAGGACAGGGTTTCAGTAGTTTAGTCTACTAAAAGATAAATGCAGAATTCCTGGTGAGACACCTTTAACCCTAAATGTGTTCTAAAAAGGAAAAAAGCAATGTAATTAATTAGGATTAATTTTTTGACAGCCCTAATAACAATTAATCATACCTTATCCTCACTGAATTTACGATTTGTCCATTAAAACACAACAAAGACGTAAAACGTAAAGAGCCACAGAAAAGATTTGGTCTGGCCAGTGTTACGAGTACGTTACTCTGGAGAAACATCTTTTCCTTCTGCTGGAAATAGTCTGATTTCTCGTCACTTGTATTTTCTGATCTTGTCTTTTCTGGAATTTCTAATTAATCAATAGAGAAGGAAAATCTCTTTCCTTCACACTCGTTCTTCTGCTGCCTCAAGTCTTTTCTGTGCAGCAGCAAACAACCACAATCAAGCAAATAAAAAAAACTTTTCTTTTTTTTTTAATTTCCAAATTATTATTAAAGATGCAGTTTTCTCAGTGACGCGGCCCCCAAGCATTTGACAGCACATCCCATCTTCATCCTACTTGCACTGTGATTCACTCCAGCCAGTAAAAAACAGTCTTATCTTGACTCTTGTTCTGTTCCTTCCTCTCTTTCTTTTCCTCTCTTCCTCTCATTATGTTTTCTTGTGCTTCTTTGCTGACTCTGCCATGATGCATGTTTAAAACACCCGGTGTGTTTAATACCTGTTTGCCATACCTGATGCGATACAAAACCAATACTCAGCTCCAACATCACACTGTGTCCCAGATGGAAAAGTTGCATGGTGCGGTTTCTCAGCTCAGGATTACGCTGGGCCTTGTGGCTCCAAAAATGTGCATAATGAATGTTGGTGTGTCATCAAAACAAGTCAGAAACACACATATTTAAGGCTGAAAAGTTACGTTGTGGATAGGGATGTTCAATAATGTTGGCTTACCAATATCATTGGCCAATATTGGCTTTACAATGTGATATTGGAAAATATCGGTATCGTTTGTTTGGACTGATATTTTACCAACTAAAATATCTTGGAAGTTTTCATAATGGAAGAATGACATCTCGCAAGATCTTCTAGCATTAGCGTTGGTCCAGCATGTAGAAAAGTCCGTGTTCTTGTGGGCGAACTTCATATCCATTCCTTTCAGAGTCATGTGGCTACGGTGCAGCTGCTGCTGCTACAGACTGACTTGCTTTGAAGCTGCTTATAAAATGTCTGGTTTTAAGTTGTTGGTTAAGTTACCAAGTTGTCAGAAACACTAGGAGTAGCTACATGTTGGCTAATAGCTGTAGCTCAGGTGTAGGAGCAGTTGTCTTTCCACCAGAGGGTTGGGGGATCGATTCAGACTACAAGCCAAAGTGTCCTTGAGCAAGAAACTGAACCACATGTTGCCTCCCGATGTGCCTATCAGGGTGTGAATGTGTGGGTGACTGGGTGAGTGTGACCTGCAGTGTAAAGCGCTTTGAGTGGTCAGTATGACTAGAAAAGGCGCCATACCTACATACCCAGTCCTTTTACCATTTACCTGCTAGTATCTGATATCTGGCAGCCAGATGCCCAGAATGAACTCCTCTGGCTGAGTTTAGGATATTTTGGGATCTCTGCCCCAGAGCAGAGTATAGTTGTATCTCAAAATATGAGAGAGAGACAACCTCAAAATTATCTGCATATATCAGTATCGGTTAATATTAGATATCTGAATTTAAGAGTTGGACGATATTGGATATCAGTAAAAAAAAAAAAAAAACAATATCGAACATTCCTAGTTGGGGACCTTTAATTATGACGGATGGTGTTACGAAGCATTCGTTGGAATATTCTCTTTGCCAAAGCATGCAACAGATCCAGGAATGAAAATCTCTAAAGTTGCATGTTAGACACAAATTCACAGCTGCGTCACTCTTAAAGGGGAAACTCAGTAACTTTTTTACCTCAATATTTGCTTTTCGGAATCCCCGTGGGGCTACACAAAGTGTTTACGGAGCGATTCAATGTCCCCCCCCCTCCCGCCGGGGCCTCTGGCCTGCGAGCAGCTCTGTGCAACTTTGCCTGCGCCGACCCGAGCAGAACTTGCGACAACAGAAACCGCTGTACGGTACTCAGGTCCCCTATCTACCGAGCTGCTTCCAGCTCTGATTTGAACCAGACTACCAGCGCTAATTCGAAGAAAACATTTCTTTAGCTTCACACCACCTAAACATCAGCTCCTGACTCTCATAACCAACTCTTTGCTGGACCAGAGTGATTCACGTAGCTTGCGCTGCCTGGGTGCCGGGTGAAGCATCACTGCTTCAGGCTCAATAATCACTTGTCACGTCCGCAAAAAGTAAATAAAAGTTCATATTCTTACCTGCTACCTGCCAACACCAGAGAAAAATATAATCCACAGCATATTGCAGAACTCAGTAACTTCAGCTCGGGGCTCCCCCTAGTGGCGTCCTTTCACTGTCGTAAAGTTCAACCCCCCCTTACACCCCCACAGCACACAGACGGCTTCTCTACCTGTCTTTCCTCTATTTTGATCCCTGGATATATTTCTAAGCGTTTACTAGCTTGTTGATGCTACTTTGCTGCGTTGGTAGCACCTCGTCTCCCTCTGCTCAAAGCAAAGACCTGTATCTTCTGAAACGGGACGTTTTACCCGCGATTTGCGGGTAAATATGCCGTGGATTATAGTTTTCACTGGTGTTGGTGAGTAGCAGGTAAGAATACAAACTTTTATCTACTTTTTGCGGACGTGACAAGTGATTATTGAGCCTGAAGCAGTGATGCTTCACCGGCGCCCAGGCAGCGCAGCTACGTGAGTCACTCTGGTCCAGCAAGAGTTGGTTATGAGAGTCAGGAGCCGTGTTTAGGTGGTGTGAAAGCTAAAGAAATGTTTTCTTCGAATTAGCGCTGGTAGTCTGGTTCAAATCAGCGCTGGAAGCAGCTCGGTAGATGGGGACCTGAGTACCGCCAGCGGTTTCTGTTGTCGCAAAGTTCTGCTCGGGTCGGCGCAGGCAAAGTTGCATAGAGCTGCCTCGCATGGCCAGAGGCACCGGCGAGGGGGGCGACATTGAATCGCTCTGTAAACACTGTTTAGCCCCACGGGGATTCAACATTTATTGAGGTAAAAAAGTTACCGAGTTTCCCCTTTCAAAACAACACCAACATTTTTAGTGCAACAGGTGCAAAGTGTCAGTCGGCCAGGATGTGACCTTATAACTGCACCGGCCGGATGTTGGGGGAAAGGAAGTGGGATGTGCATGTACAGTGAGACCTCTGTGGCGGTCTGTTTACTGAGGAGAAGATCAAAGCCGAGTCACGTCATGGTATGTTATGCACAATGAAGCACAGCCGCTTCATGCATCATTGCTTTGCTCTTCTATCTGTCGCTGAGAGGAATTCTGCTCCTGTCCTCCCTCCTTATGCTCTCTTTTGGGAGCTCAGAGGTGGCTGCTCTCTACGATTCAGCCTCTCCCACCACGTGCAGCCCTGCATGTTTCACCCTATGGACTCTGGTTTCTCTAGAAGCACAGGGACACAACGGCTTGTCGATGGTGGTAAATTAAGGCAGGATGGCCATGGAGGAAAGAGCAGACGTTTTTTAATGATAGTTGAAAATAGCTCATTGACTCCTCAATGGAGGCATGTAACAGACAAAATAATAAACAAGATAAAAAGGGTGAGGCTGAAGCTCCGGGAACATCTTCCTTGTTTTCCAAACACAGGAAAAATCAACATATTAAAAATCTCAAATCAGATTTATATGTTACCAGTTAAACTAAGTCAATTATATTACTTCTCCAGGTCGTCATCATAAGAATTGCCTTATACATCTTATTTTCACTTTTATGAATCTTCATTATTTTATTTATTTTATTATTACCATGGTAGCATACCATATATATATATATATATATATATATATATATACAAACATACATATATATATATATATACACACAGTCATCCTCAAAATTATTCATACCTTCCGATTAAAGAAGGGAAAAAAAAAATCAGTTGTAAGTTAAATAAGATTAAATTGACAAAGGTAAAAATAGATAAAAGTTCTATGAAAATCATGACATTAATTTTTAACTTTGTTTTGAAAAAAAAAAATCTTTAAAGGTGTCATAACCTGCCGTTTTACATACACAATCCTTCTTAAATTATCTTCAAATGAATTTTTAATTCTAGTTGGGTGGACGAAAATTTAATGAGCTCATTTTAACCTCTTTTTATCCCCAACTTTTGTTTGTCGCGAGAATACGTACGAGGAGTTAGAGCTGTCTGTAAGCGCGTTCACGAGGCAAGCGTCAAAGCCAAAACAAAGTTTTATCAGGACAGAGCAGGTGAAGGAAATGATGTCCCAACAGAGAAAAACGTGATAAAAAACTTAACGGTACGGTTGATAGAGAGGATCCGCAGAGTAAAAGGGCTGGACTCTGATGAATATAAGGAGCGGACGTCTGACGTGAAGTTAACCAAACGGTGTTAGCTTCTGTAGCTACATTAGCAGCTTGTCCGCTCGTCAACCACCGTTTACTGGTCTCTGACACAAAAGATAATAAGTTACACAAGCAGCAACACTTACCGACTGCACATCCTCACTGATAAATATAATCCACTGCTCCCTGCTGTCCCTTCTGTCCACTCAGGCCGACCACGAGCAGCTGTAAGGCGGACATGCTTCTGCGCAGGAGCCGGTGAAAAAGCAGAGCTCATAACTTTATTTCTGAACATCCGATCTTGGACATTCCAAGTGTAGATGGTAGCTAGTGTCAAAAATATGAAGGGCACGAGGGTTGGAAGCAGCTCTGGGTCTTTACTGGAAAGCAGCAGCGAAAATCCCCCAAACGCAATCCCCCCTATCTCGGCGAGAAACGCTTATACGGGCATTTCAGCCAGGGAGCCGTTAACCATGCCTTTGCGCCTTGAATGAGGATGGATTCAGTATCTGGGGCTCAGACACTATGACAGGCATCCACAAAGCTGGGCCTCTGCTGGCTTTTGCCACAGCAGAAGATGCAGTGTGACTTGCAACACTCAGGCCGACCACGAGCATCTGTAAGGCGGACATGCTTCTGCACAGGAGCCGGTGAAAAAGCAGAGCTCATAACAAAGACGCTAGCTTAGCAGCTCGCTCGCAGCCTCTCTAGTTCGCGTCATAACAGATGGTCATAAGTCTTTTTTTTTTTTTTTATTTAAACAACAAAATTACAAACTCTCGTAGTGGCCATCAGTCGTTCACATAACAAGGTAAACAAGGGAGAACAAGGCAAAACAGCAGAAAAAAAACAGTGGAAAGGGAGGGGGAGTACAGCATTCAAGATCAGCGTAAGAAATGGTGGCTGTTCAGGCATTTCATATGACATGAACAAATGTACAGAGGGTGCACATGGGGTTATTGTTTCATTTGGAAATTAAATTAAAAGAAAATGAGACATATTTTTATGAACTTTTTGGAGACATTGCTTGACATTTTCTTAGGGGATGAAAAATAGCATATGAAGTCATTTTTAAAACATAGGAAGGAGGGTTTGTTGTTTTTCACTTGCAGCAATGTAAATGATATTTACCACCAAAATAAGTATGTTAATTACAGTACACTGTGACGGATCTCGATTAGTTTTTGAAGTATAAAATATCAAGAAGGTCTAAAATTGTCAACTTTGTTCATCTTGAGAGACATCCATTCTTTAATATCATTCCAAAATTTCTGTGATGAAGGACAAAAGAAGAAAAAGTGTTCTACAAGTTTCTTCTGATTCATTGCAAAAGGAACAGAGGTCCACTTCAAAGCCAAATCTTTTTTTAAGAATTCCCCACCTAGGGTAAATCTTATAAATTATTTTTAAATGACGTTTCTATACTTTTATACTTCAAAAACTATCAGATCCGTCACAGTACACTGTAATTAACATACTTATTTTGGTAGGTAAATATCATTTGCATTGCTGCAAGTGGCGAAACAACAAACCTACGCCCTCCTATGTTTTAAAAATGGCTCATATGCTTTTTTCTTTAAAAAAGAAAATGTCAAGCAATAATCTCCCAAAGAAAGGTCCTTAAAAAAAACTCTCATTTCTATTTTAATTTAATTTCCAAATGAAGGAACGAACAACATGTGCACCTCTGTCGCTCGTAAACGCATATGAAATACAGACCTTCACCATTTCTTGCCGCGGTCTTGAATTTTGAACAACTACTCCCTCCCTTGTTTTTTTTCTGTGCTGTTCTGCTTTGTTCTCCCTTGTTTGCTAAGATGGAAAGACAGACTGGCCACCCACGGAGAGTTTGTAATTTTGTTGATTTAAATAAAAAAAAAAAAAAGAAAGGAGTTATGACGCCCTAAAAGGTTGGGGCGGGGTGGAAGTTCTCCTCTTGTGGCTTTAAACTCTGCTTTTCTCGGCTCCTGTCACAGAAAGCATGTCCGCCTTGCAGAGGTGCCGTGGATGGAAACACAAAGTGTTGCAAAGTCACACTGCATCTTCTGCTGTGGCAAAAACTAAGCAGAGGCCCCAGCTTTGTGGTGGCTGTCAGTGTCTGAGCCCCAGCCCATAAGTCCATCCTCATTCAAAGCGCAAAGGCCCATGGGTAGCTGGCTCACACGGCCGAAAATGCCCGGATATGCGTTTCCGCCGGGGCGGGGGGGTGTTGCGTTGTGGTTGGAGGCCTAGCTTGCTGCTTTCTTGGAATGTCAGGGTCGAGATGTTCAGAAATAAAGTTATGAACTCTGCTTTTTTACTTGGGTCCTGCGCAGAATTTCTCCGCCTTACCAGCTGCTTTTTTTTTTTTTAAAAAAAACGAGAGAGTGGAGCTTTGGATGGGGGTTTCACGGGGGTGGGAGTGTTGCTGCTTGTGTAACTTATTGTCTTTTGTGTAGAGAGCGAAAGGTGGTTGACGAGCGGACTAAAGCTTCTTAATGGAGCCGTCCAGTCGAAACTTTTTTTTTTTTTTTTTTTTGCGGCCCCTTTCTTTCAAGGTCCCGATTAAGTTTTTATCTAAAGCGTTGTTAAGGGGGACATCATTTCCTTCAGCTTCTCTGTCACAGACAAAACACTGTTTTTACAACGGCGGCGTGCCCCTATAAAACGAGGTAACACACAAGCTAAAACTCCAACAAAAATAAATGCCCGCTGACAAAATAAAGTTAGAGATAGAAAGAGGTTAAAATGAGCTCGGTGCATTTTTAGATCCGCGCAACTAGGGGTAAAAATTCATTTGGCGATAATTTAAGAAAAATTATAAATGTAATAAAGCGGCGAGTTATGACACCTTTAAAGATTTTTTTCAAAACAAAGTTAAAGGAATTAATGTCATGTTTTTCATAGAACTTTGCTCTATTTTTGCCTTTGTCAGGCAATCTTATTTAACTTACAACTGATTTTTTTTCCTTCTTTAATCGGAAGGTATCAATAATTTTGGAGGATGACTGTGTGTATATATATATGTATGTATTTTGTATATATATATATATATATATATATATATATATGGTATGCTACAATAGTAATAATAAAATAAGTAAAATAATAGAAGATTCATAAAAGTGATAATAAGATGTATAAGGCAATTTTTACGATGACGACCTGGAGAAGTAATATAATTGACTTAGTTTAACTGGTAACATATAAATCTGATTTGGGATTTTTAATATGTTGATTTTTCCTGTGTTTTGAAAACAAGGAAGATGTTCGGAGCTTAAGTCACCCTTTCATCTCGTTTATTATTTGTCTGTTACATGCCTCCATTGGAGGAGTCAATGAGCTATTTTCAAACTATCATTAAAAAACGTCTGCTCTTTCCTCCATGGCCATCCTGCCTTAATTTACCACCATCGAAGCCGTTGTGCTCCCTGTGCTTCTAGAGAAACCAGAGTCCATAGGGTGAAGCATGCAGGGCTGCACGTGGTGTGAGAGGTGGAATCGGTAGAGAGCAGCCACCTCTGAGCTCCCAAAAGAGAGCATAATGAGGGAGGACAGGAGTGAATTCCTCTCAGCATTGACAGATAGAAGAGCAAAGCAATGATACATGAAGCGGCTGCGCTTCATTGTGCATAACATACCATGACGTGACTCGGCTTGGATCTTCTCCCTAGTAAACAGACCGCCACAGAGGTCTCACTGTACTTGTACATCCCACTTCCTTTCCCTCAACATTCGGCCGGTGCAGAAGTTATAAGGTCACATCCTGGCCGACTGACACTTTGCACCTGTTGCACTAAAATGATGGTCGGTATTTTAAAGGAGGTGAAACTCGGTAACTTTTACCTCAATAAATGCTTTTCGGGATCCTCCGTGGAGCTAAACAAAGTGTTTACAGAGCGATGCTATGTCGCCCCCGCCGGTGCCTCTGGCCTGCGGCAGGCTCTAGCTTGCACTGGGCGCCGACCCGAGTGGACCTTTTGCGACAACAGAAACCGCTGTACGGCACTCAGGTCCCCCATCCGAGCTGCTTCCAGCGCGATGAACCAGACTACCAGCGCAATTCGAAGAAAACATTTCTTTAGCTTCACACCACCTAAACACGGCTCCTGACTCTCATAACCGGTCTCTTATGCTGGACCAGAGTGATTCACGTAGCTGCGCTGCCTGGGGCGCCCGGTGAAACGCCTCCCACTGCTTCAGGCTCAATAATCACTTATCACATCCGCAAAAAGTAGATAAAGTTTGTATTCCCCACCTGCTACTCACCAACACCAGTGAAAAACTATAATCCACGGCATATTTACCCGCAAATCGCGGGTAAAACGTCCCGTTTCAGAAGATAACAGGTCTTTGCTGGAGCAGAGGGAGACGAGGTGCTACCAACGAGCAAACGTAGCATCAACAAGCTAGTAAAGGCTTTTAGAAATATATCCAGGGATCAAAATAGAGGAAAGACAGGTAGAGAAGCCGTTCTGTGTGCTGTGGGGGGTGTAAGGGGGGGGTTGAACTTTACGACAGTGAAAGGACGCCACTAGGGGAGCCCCGAGCTGAAGTTACTGAGTTCTGCAATATGCTGTGGATTATATTTTTCTCTGGTGTTGGCAGGTAGCAGGTAAGAATATGAACTTTTATTTACTTTGCGGACGTGACAAGTGATTATTGAGCCTGAAGCAGTGATGCTTCACCCGGCACCCAGGCAGCGCAAGCTACGTGAATCACTCTGGTCCAGCAAAGAGTTGGTTATGAGAGTCAGGAGCTGATGTTTAGGTGGTGTGAAGCTAAAGAAATGTTTTCTTAGAAATTAGCGCTGGTAGTCTGGTTCAAATCAGAGCTGGAAGCAGCTCGGTAGATAGGGGACCTGAGTACCGTACAGCGGACTCTGTTGTCGCAAGTTCTGCTCGGGTCAGGCGCAGGCAAAAGTTGCACAGAGCTGCTCGCAGGCCAGAGGCCCCGGCGGGAGGGGGGGGACATTGAATCGCTCCGTAAACACTTTGCTGTAGCCCCACGGGGATTCCGAAAAGCAAATATTGAGGTAAAAAAGTTACTGGGTTTCCTTTAAGAGTGGACGCAGCTGAGAATTTGTGTCTAACATGCAACTTTAGAGATTTTTATTCCTGGATCTGTTGCATGCTTCGCGCAAAGAGAATATTCCACAGGAATGCTTCGGTAACACTATCCGTCATAAATAAAGGTCCCCAACTAGGAATTGTTCGATATTGTTTTTTTTTTTTACTGATATCCAATATCGTCAACTCTTTAAATACAGATATCTAATACTAACCGATACTGATATATGCAGATAATTTTGAGGTTGTCTCTCTCTCATATTTTGAGATACAACTATACTCTGCTCTGGGGCAGAGATCCCAAAATATCCTAGAACTCAGCCAGAGGAGTTCATTCTGGGCATCTGGCTGCCAGATATCAGATACTAAGCAGGTAAATGGTAAAAGGACTGTACTTATATGGCGCTTTTCTAGTCATACTGACCACTCAAAGCGCTTTACACTGCAGGTCGCATTCACCCAGTCACCCACACATTCACACCCTGATAGGCACATCGGGAGGCAACATGTGGTTCAGTTTCTTGCTCAAGGACACTTTGGCTTGTAGTCTGGAATCGATCCCCCAACCCTCTGGTTGAAAGACAACTGCTCCTACACCTGAGCTACAGCTATTAGCCAACATGTGGTAATTCTAGTGTTTCTGACAACTTGGTAACTTAACCAACAACTTAAAACATGACATTTTATAAGCAGCTTCAAAGCAAGTCAGTCTGTAGCAGCAGCAGCTGCACAGTAGTCACATGACCTCTGAAAGGAATGCTGGGATATGAAGTCTGGTCCACAAGAACACGGACTTTTCTACATGCTGGACCAACGCTAATGCTAGAAGATCTTGCGAGATGTCACTTTTCCATCATGAAATCTTGCGAGATTCAGTTGGTAAAATATCAGTCCAAACAAACGATACCGATATTTTCCAATATCACATTGTAAAGCCAATATTGGCCAATGATATTGGTAAGCCAATAATATTGAACATCCCTATCCACAACGTAACTTTTCAGCCTTAAATATGTGTGTTTCTGACTTGTTTTGATGACACACCAACATTCATTATGCACATTTTTGGAGCCGTCACGGCCCAGCGGCATCCTGAGCTGAGAAACCGCACTATGCAACTTTTCCATCTGGGACACAGTGTGATGTTGCAGCTGAGTATTGGTTTTGTATCGCATCAGGTATGGCAAACAGGTATTAAACACACCGGTGTTTTAAACATGCATCATGGCAGAGTCAGCAAAGAAGCACAAGAAAACATAATGAGAGGAAGAGAGGAAAAGAAAGAGAGGAAGGAACAGAACAAGAGTCAAGATAAGACTGTTTTTTACTGGCTGGAGTGAATCACAGTGCAAGTAGGATGAAGATGGATGCTAGTTTAGCCGTCGATGGGGGCCGCGTCACTGAGAAAACTGCATTCTTAATAATAATTTGGAAATTAAAAAAAAAAGAAAAGTTTTTTTTATTTGCTTGATTGTGGTTGTTGCTGCTGCACAGAAAAGACTGAGGCAGCAGAAGAACGAGTGTGAAGGGAAGAGATTTTCCTTCTCTATTGATTAATTAGAAATTCCAGAAAAGACAAGATCAGAAAATACAAGTGACGAGAAATCAGACTATTTCCAGCAGAAGGAAAAGATGTTTCTCCAGAGTAACGTACTGTAACACTGGCCAGACCAAATCTTTCTGTGGCTCTTTACGTTTTCGTCTTTGTTGTGTTTTAATGGACAAATCGTAAATTCAGTGAGGATAAGGTATGATTAATTGTTATTAGGGCTGTCAAAAAATTAATCCTAATTAATTACATTGCTTTTTTCCTTTTTAGAACACATTTAGGGTTAAAGGTGTCTCACCAGGAATTCTGCATTTATCTTTAGTAGACTAAACTACTGAAACCCTGTCCTTACATGTCTCCCTATAGTCCTTCAGACAGCTGCAGTTTAGTCCAGAATGTTGCTGATACGTCCTCACAGGCTGACTTCACAACTGTTCTACTGTGAAGCTGAAATTCAGGTCTGAGTCCTGGACTACTCCTGGATGTGTAGCTTGGTTTTAGCCTTTAAGTTGTAAAACAAAAGTTAGTGTATTTTCTGCATATAGCAGTAGTAATTAAAAAGGACATCTCTTGTTTGACAATAGGATTAATTTAGGATAAATTTTTTTGACAGCCCTAATTGTTATTCAAGTTATTTCTTTCTATGTTGGCCTGTTGCAAGAATGAAGAGAGAAAATATAAAAAAAAAAAAAAAAAAGTAAAGCCTCGAAGAAACTTCTGGACAAATGTTTTTACAGTTCTTTGTAAGTGTGTTGTCATACAGAATCAATCCACAGGTCCATTTTTTGCTGACTTCTTCTTTTGTTTGTTTTTTTTTCTTTAAATAATACTCTATGTAAGAGCTCAGCCGTTTAATCCCAGTCTATATCCAGACATTTTGTTCCAGGACAGCCTCTGCTGTCAGATTATGAGGCTAAAATGATGTAAAACTAATGTATAAATAGAAATTGCACCAAAGGCCAAACAAAAAAACAAAAAGAAAATAGTTTTTACTTCATCCCATTTGGGAAAGTTAGGCTGTATGTTCCACTCATCTATAGTACATGTAGATATACTACAGAGCAGTAGGCTGCCATAATTCAGTACACAGGGAGCAGTTTGGGGGTTGAGTCTTGCTCAGGGATCAACGTGGTTCACTTCTGTTTGCAGACTTCTGTCAGCAGCTCCTGCGGTGACAAACTGAAAGGAGGTGAGAAGTGGTCCGGTCGAGGTGATGGGACAGGTGGTATCAAAGGCAGCAGTGAGGTTGGGGGGAGGATGAATGAACTCACGTGGTCAGAGTTTGTGGCGGTGAAGGGATAGACTGGGAGCTGTGGTGGGCTCTGGCGCTAAACTGGAGGGATTTTAGAGCTCGCAGCTGAGTCCGAAACTGATTTCTTCAAAGTGGGAGAGACTGAGGCTGTTGTGAAGAAGGAGGGGGGTAGTGCTGGTTTCCACTGAGGCGTTAATTATGTTCACCAGGAAGGCAGGCAGACCAGTTCCGACAGTGCAGCAGGCATGATGCAGGTGGCGTTGTTGCATATAAACAATCAGTCAGAATATCTTTATCGTCATTTCAACAAGTAAAACCAAGTTATGATTTCTCTGTGCTGTTCAATATATATATAATATATATAATATATAATTTAGTCTCATCAGACCAGAGAATCTTATTTCTCACAGTCTGAGAGTCCTTCATGTGTTTTTTGGCAACCTCATGCAGGCTTTCATATGTCTGCACTGAGGAGAGGCTTCCATCGGGCCGCTCTACCATAAAGCCCCGACTGGTGGAGGCTGCAGTGATAGTTGACTTTGTGGAACTTTCTCCATCTCCCTACTGCATCTCTGGAGCTCAGCCACAGTGATCTTTGGCTTCTTCTTTCTCTCTCACCAAGGCTCTTCTCCCACCATTGCTCAGTTTGGCTGGACGGCCGGGTCTAGGAAGAGTTCTGGTCAGCCCAAACTTCTTCCATTTAAGGACTATGGAGGCCACCATGCTCTTAGGAACCTTTAGTGCTGCAGAAATTCTTTTGTAACCTTGTCCAGATCTGTGCCTCACCACAATTCTGTCTCTGAGCCTCCTTGGACAGTTCCTTCCACCTCATAATCCTCATTTGCTCTGACATGCACTGTGAGCTGTAAGGTCTTATATAGACAGGTGTGTGCCTTTCCTAATCAGGTCCAATCAGTTTAATTAAACACAGCTGGACTCCAATGAAGGAGCAGAACCATCTCAAGGAGGATCAGAAGAAATGGACAGCCTGTGAGTTAAATATGAGTGTCACTGCAAAGGGTCTGAATACTTTTGATCATGGGATATTTCAGTTTTTCTTTTTTAATAAATTTGCAAAAATATCTACATTTCTGTTTTTTTCTGTCAGGTTGGGTCGTTGAATGTACATTGCTTGTGTTTTTATCTCCCTATGTGACCCCTGCCCCTGGGACTGCAGATGGAAATTAGCCTTCAACTAGAATCTAGTGTGTTTACATTCATGTATTTCTCATGTCTGTCCATTAACATGCACTGTCCCAATAAAATGAAATTATAAACTAAACATTAATGAGAAATGAAATAAACTTTTTGATTTTAGCAAATGGCTGCAATGAAACAAAAAGAGTAAAAAGTTTAAAGGGGTCTTAATACTTTCCGTACCCACTGTATGTTTATAGCACCTTGGAGCGCAGCAATCCAGTTTTAAGTTTTAAGGGTTAATTTAATGTTTTTATTTGGCCCTTTAACCAGATGGAAAATTTAAAAAAAAAAAAAAATCATTTGCAAAAAATGTTACAGTTTTACCATGCGGTATGTGGGAATGATTGCAGTGCAAAAGGAATCCACCAGGAGGAGAACACAAGATCAGACTGGAGTTTAGAGCAATGTTTTTACCATAAAACGATGCAATAGATCTCAGAAACTGTATTTGTCAAATATGTGTGCTTAAGTGTTAAAGAGCTAAACTTACCCACAATGCTTCATGTTCTGGGGTTTGTCCATGCGAATGGCCAGTTTGATCTTGAGGTCACTGTCTGGGCAGCCTTTAGAAACCGTCATCTTGTGGAGTTCACACTGCTTGGGGACTGTTGGGAGTTGGGTGAAGCACCACCTGGGAATAATTACATAACAATGAACGTGAGCTACAGCTGAAAAAGTTAATTAAACCTTGTCAAAATAAATGAGTTGCTCACCCTTCCTAGCTCTTTATCTTCCAGAGCCAGCACCCCCGTGCTCTCAGTGAACAGCTTCACCTTTACAGCAGGTAATGGCTGGGTGGTAGTAAAGTCCCCCTGCGTACCCCAACTACACACAAATATGCACAAAGACAGGAAAAAAAGGGACCACGTTAAAGAAAATAGATGTCAGTAGCATCAGTTAGCTTGGATACTGGCCCAAGACTACCTTGTTTATCCTAGTCTGAATTACTCTGGTATAGTCCCGATCCCAGTTTCTAGCTCAGAACCTCCATGATGTGAGGAGACAGAAAGCCAAAACTGTGTTTGCATTTAATGTATCTCTCCGTCTCGCCGTGAACTCGGTCTACTGTACCACTACACTTTCCACTGTCCTCGGAACATCTGCCCCTCCTTCCTTCTTGAATAAACAAATTAATCGTCTGTCTTTATTGTCTTTGTAAAAGAACTAAAATTGAAACTGCATTCCCCAAAATGCAAAACTACAAACAAATAATAAAAACAGTCATGTCATTTTCTGTACCGCTTATCCAGTTCAGGGTCGCAGGAGACCATCCCAGCTATAATCAGGCAGGAGGGGGGGTGGCACCTGACAGGCTTGCCAGATGTTACGGGAAGAATGGATGCAAATCTATTAACAGGAGGGCCTGTTGGAATATTTCTGACCCCCCCAGCCAGGAATTGAACTAGCAACCTTCTTACTGTGAGGCTGCAGTGCTAACCACCACGCTGTGATATTTGGCGGAGCTTGTTTGGGAAAATCAAGCTTTAATCATGTCATTTAATGTCGTTATCTCCTGATCTGGTACGGTAGATGGCAGTGCCAGAGAAGCATAGAAATCATGTACAGTGGTGAAGCAGGAATTCTAGGTTTGGCACAGATAGGGGGAACAACGAAGTTACCGAAAGCAAAGAAATCCAGGCAGCTCATGTTAGAGCAAAGTGTCACAATCGATCAAACACATGATCAACAGGCAACTTTTGTAGCATCTGTTCCAAGTGAAGTGGCCGAGCCGTCGGCATCACGGCATCATGTGGGGGGGCAGTTTCATGCTGAGCAGCCCGACTCATCGCTGAATCCTGATCAGAGTTAACCTGATCCAGACCCGCTGGGGTGTGATGGATGCTTTGGAGGGAGGGAGGAAGGATGGAAGGATAGATAGATAGATGGATAGATTTTGGTTTGTACAACATTGCTGAGAGCCCCCCAGTCTCGGAGGGGGGAAGACCGAAGACGCGCTGGAGGGACTACGGCTCTTTAGCTGACCTGGGAACGCCTTGGGATCCTGGGGACAAAGGGTGGGTGGGTGGATGGATGGATGGATGGATGGATGGATGGATGGATGGATGGATGGGTTTTGTTGTGAAACAAATTTACAGTTGCATTTTAGTGACTATTTTGCCACCAAAACCCTTTTCTCAGTGTTGTCTTTGTTGTTTCATAGAAGTAAACAGATGTTTCGATGTTCAAAGTGTCACTAAAGTTAAAAATATTGGCATAAGTCACTTTTCTGCTTAAAGTGCCTCATCACACAAAGTACTAGTTTTCTGTATGTACAAAAGTAGTATTTTTGCTGCAACTACCTTATGTTCTACTGCAGATTACTAAAGATAGGAAAAGCAAGAAACAACCTTTTTTCTAAAGAAAGAAGAGAGTCTATACCTTCATTTGGTAGTTTCCATGTTTCTGCAGTCCTACAGTAGAATTCAATATTCTGCGGGTCCTGAAAGATGAGCCAAAATGCTCCAAAAGGCTGGCAGTATGGGGCTCTCTGCTGTAACTATGGCTGGCAGCCAATGAGTTAATGTAGAGTCCCGTTACCAGGGTGACCAGATGTTCTGTTTTACTGGTATATCCCCTTTTTCAGAACTAAAAACTCTGCTTACACTATAGTATTCAGATGTTTTTGATTCTTTTAAATCCTGTCCTGTTTCTGCTGAAGTAATGTTTGAGTTTAGGTGGAGTTTAGCTTTACGTTTGATTTTTGCTTTATGGTTGTTCGTCATCCTTTTTGTTTACCATTCGGGAGGTTTTGTTTGTTGTTTTAGCCTCAGCTCCCCATGATAACACCATGTTAAGCAATGAATGAAAAGTAAATCTAGAGATGTGCTGCTGACCAGCCTGAGGATCAAACTTGGGATATCATCAATTCTCCATCAATCAGCTTTAATTGTAATCATGGAGCTTCTGACTGAATCTGGGAAGAGAGGAAGTGGAAGTGAAGAGGCGGTCAGTGGGTGGTAACCATGGAAACGGGATGGGATCTCGGATCAAGTGTCTGACACAGCAGTCCTGTCAGTTTCATAACAGAAACCTTTTAATCATTTCAATAAAACTGCTGATAACAAGGACAGAAGCGCTGCTGTCAGTGTGTTTCCTTCCACACAGACCAACTTTTCACTCCGTCAAACGAAGACTTTGATGCAACTGCAGTGACACTGAACTCAGGCTTTGCCTCTGAGCCCACGGATAAACCAGGTACCAATGTTAAAGCTCAGAGGGGACTGAAAGTTGAAGAGACATGAAATAATCACAACAATAACAATAATCATGACACTATCTCACTAATCACTGATCATTTTCATACAGTCACCCATAACAATCCATTATCACATCAATCACCACAGCTCCTTGTTACTGTGATCACTATTCATATATTATTATTGTTGTTATTATTAATGAATAAGAATTTATATTTGGATTTATTATGGGTTTTTTTTTGTTACTTTTGGGGGGCTGTGGGCTCAGGAGCCAAAGACACTCTTTAAATAAAACAAAAAAGAGAGAGAAAAAAACCCACTATCCCTCCTCCATACTGTTATTACTGCAATCCATCATTGTACCCACTGATATTATTATTATTATTATTATTATTATCATTTATTTATTTATTTATTTTATTCATTTATTTTTGCAAAGCTGTAAGTTGGTATTGCTGTAATTATTTTTTTGACTGCCCATGTCACTGTATTGTCTTTTTGTACAATAAAAAAGAAAAGAAAAAATTAGAAACATGAAAAAAGCACCAGCAGGAGGAACAGCAGTGCCCAGTAGGAGTATTAGTATGATGTTAACTATAGTATTTATAGTATGAAGGTGATGAGCTTCTTTGTTGGTATGACATAACAGGCATGGCTCTTTAGTTGGTGGACTTCTGTTATGCTCAGCAGTGGAACGTTCTCTGTTTCAGCAGTGCAAAAAAAAAAGTACCATCGCTGCAACGGGGTTATACTCTCCTGCCATATCCAGAAGGTGCCTCCCACCAGGCACATAATTCTCCATTAGAATCAGTTTTCCACAGCGCTTCCTCGTGATAACGGGATCATTTATCTTATTATCTCGAGAAAAAGTTTGTTTTCTCAAGAAAATGGATTATTCAAATGCGGGGGTGTGAGGGCACTGGAGCTGTTCCTGGTCCATCACAGAACCGATGCAGAGACAAACATTCGTCCGTCTCACTCATAGGCCCAGATCAGCCGTACACTGTGTGTTTGGACTGTCCGGGACGCCACAAGAGAACCCACGTATAGCTGGAGAGCAGGTTCCACCCAGAAACCTTCTTGTTGATACATATAAATAATAACTGTGAAAAGTGTGGACGTTAATATTGGCTTTTATGAAGTGCGTTTGTGGTCTACTGGGACCAGTGCTGGTTTCCAGTTTAACTGCTGCACGAATCAAGGCTCCTTCTCGCTGTGGGTGCAGCAGCCTGTCGCTGCTCTGCAGACCATCAGATGGAGGAACATCCATCACTGATCTTACAGACAGATATGACGATTAGGGCTGGGGAAAAAATCGATACACTGAAATATCGCGATATTTTCATATGCTGATATCATACTGATAAGTAAAATGTGGTATAGATCTATTGTACGAATGAAATCTTGCGAGATTCCGTGACTGAACAACAAAACCTCGCGGGTTTCGTGAAATCTCGCGAGATTTCACCATTATCTTACAAAATCTCGCGAGATTTAGTTGGTAAAATAGATCAATATTGCATTTTTGAATCTCTATATAAAAATCTGCTTATGAAAATATCGCGATATTTCAGTGTATCAATTTTTTTTCCCAGCCCTAATGACAATGCATGTGTTTTAATGCTGAGAGGCAACTGCACACGTTTAGCGTGAGTAACCTGGTCCTGCACACGCGTGTGTGTGTGTAAACGTGTGCAGGCGCCTGCTCTCTGTGAGGAGACCATCAGTGATGATGATGCTTGCAGACAGTGAACTTCGTCATGCCTGAGGACAGCGTGCTGCTCACAGATCACAGCTGGATGAACTTTCTGACCGACGTGTGAAATGTGACCAACACATGCAGATTAAGATCACTCAGATAAATCACAGAGTGAGGGTTATTTGCTTCCTTGCCATGCGTGCATGTGTGTTGCGCATACGTGGGCTTTGAGGCTTCAGCTTGGTCGGTCTGCAGTTTATGTCCACCATCCACTTCCATGGTGCAGTACACTATCCTGTTTGGAGCCAAGGACCTCAGACCCTGTACCTCTACTATCACCACCTGGAAAAGAGACAGTTTAAGACAAAAGAGGGAGCATTTGAGCAGACACTGAAACAGTTTAGTCTTGCACAGTAACTGTGACTGTGTAGTAGGGCTGCACAATTAATCATTAAAAAAAATCAGGATCTAAATTCACACATACATGTGATCTCATTTCTGCCCACAACGATTCTGAAGCATTTTTAATCACAAATAAAAGTTCCCATTCTTCCCGGATTTTTTTCAAGAGCCCCTCAAATGCAGCACCGCCACTGCCTCCCCACCCCCTAACCAATGGTAAAGAACTCCAAGTATGCATCTGCCAAAGACGTGCTCCAACAAAGCTCTTGTGCAAACACATGCTTTATTTTGAACCACCTTTTGAATAGATTGTTTTGTTAAAGTTTATTTGTGCAAAAAAAATCGTGATTCCTATTTTTCCCAGAATCGTGCTGCCCTAGTTCAGGGCATAATCTAACAGGACGGTCAGTACCAAGAAATATGACGATTAACTGACATGGTGTGTCATCCTGCTGGAAGCAGCATCAGAAGATGCTCCACTGTGGTCATAAAGGGATGGACACGGTCAGCAACAATACTCAGGTTGGCTGTGGTGGTTAAACCGCCATGTTGGTACTAAGGAGCCCAAAGTGGGCCAAGAAAATCTCCCCCCACACCATTACACCAGCAGTAGAACAGCAGCCTGAAGCACTGATACAAGACTACATACAGTAGAACAGTACTTGCTCACCGTGCTGCTGTGGTATGCTGTGTTTACCATGATACGTGATACAAACATATTTCACTGTCACAGAATACAATAATACAAACTTTATGTACCAGTAATCATTTTTATACACTTATTTCCTGCAGTAGAATCAACTTTTGTGTCATCTCCTCTCTGTAAAGAGCTTTACAGAGAAAAACTGAGAGATTCAAAGCTTAAAAACAATGATCAAAGTCATTTGCAAACAGCAGAAAAGTACGATGAATGGCAATAACAGCAAAAACAACTCATAAGTGAGTCATCTCCAAGACTTCCCAGCACATTTCCAGATCTATCAGTTACATTTTCCTAAAATGCTTTCTGCCCAGGCTGAGACGCCAGGTTTCACTTTTGCTGCAGGCTTTTTTCTCCCATTCTTTCTCTATTTTATTGCTCGTTTTCTCTTTTGTTTATTAAAAAGCTGCCGCAGTATATGTTTGACAGCTGTAAAGTGAATGGCAGATTAACCAAAATAATTTGAACCAAACAACACATCCTGTAAAAAACTCAAACTTTTATATGTTTTCTCTGGGAGATGTTTCTTGGAGGTGAACCAGCTCATCATCAGCACACCTGAAGAATTACATGTTGTTGATGCTAACACTGATGGCTCTTTGGAAAAGGATGCATCAGCATCTGTAAAGACAAACTTAACTTCCTGCTGGAGCAGGTTGAGATGCCAAGTACACGACATTCCCACCCACATTCCCATCATGGATGTTTGAGGAACCTGTTGGAGTTCTTATTGATCTGAGTAGCCAGCACAACAGACTCGAAGCTTTTCCATCTAACAGCTGGATCATCCCCACACAGACTTGGAATTATCCAGAGGAGTGAACCACTAATGAGGACTCCAGAGAGACTGGGATCCCATGGGATGCATGTCCAGTGTCAAGGTCTTCAAATACAGGTTTACCCCCCTGGGGAGGGTAAACCTGAGGGCTATCTTACTTTATCAAATGGTGGGATCATTTCTTGGATCTTAAAGTGAAAGAACTGATCACTGACTTCAGGCAAAGTCAGTCAGGACGCACCAAGAGCAAGCTGATCGCTCAGATTGTCGACCCCTGCACTGTAAATACTTTGGCATTATATCAACTTCAGAGCCTCAAATTCAAAGAAAATATGGAGCCAACTATCAAAAGGTGTCAACAAAAGGATTAATAATGCGCTAAAGATGTTCCTTTTATGTTTGCAATGCTATTTTATGTCACATTTATTGAAAGCCTTTTAGCTTCTGCCTTCATCTGCTGGTTTAATGGCTTGTCTATGAAGAAGAAAACAGCTCATACGACTCTGTTGTTAAAGTCTGCTCGAGGTTTGTTGGTATTCAGTCGAGGAGTTTGGGTATTATCTGGGGAAAACAGGCAGCTGCAAAAGTAAAAAGTAATTATCAGCCAACCAGATTACATTCTATCAGCAGTTTTGAGTGCTGCCGTCTGGCTGATGCTCCCAAATTCAAAACAAATCACAAAGTCTTTCATTCACTTTTTATGTATTTATTTGACTAATGCACAAGACTTCATTTTTAGGATTAAGTGGTTTTACTTGACAAACTGTCCAGCTTACGATGATTTGATGCCCTCACCTGCTTTTCCTTGAGATCATGATTACTGATCCTGGCAGTGAAAGATGGATTTAAGATAAATAAAGTGTGAACTGAACTGCATAGGTCTGTATGCAGCTGGATGTCTTTGCATTTGTGCAATGCAGAACAACAAAAACGGCTTTCTGTTCAAGGCGACACTCATCTTGGCCAGTAGATGGCAGTATATGATCTATTTTCTTTCCTCTTCCAGAGGAAAGAAAAGCCAAAACTTTCAGCAAATTTATTAAATGTTCTCTTTTGTGTCATATCTTTGACTTGTTTATTGAATTTATTTTCTTTTCTACACATTCAAGCAGCTGAATAAAGTTTTTGCCAGGGGTTCTCATCAGGTTATATAAAGTTAGAATCTATAGTACATCTTTTAACACATCATCCAAGAAGAAATCTATTTGGTCACACTGTGTTGTGGTATGTGGGTTGCTTTGCTTTATTCCCTCTGCATCTCATTCAGTTTTTAGTTCTGTACTGAGTACTGGTGTCGTTTGGTACTGGTTCCTAATCTTAACGATACCAGGATACTGTTAAGATTCTGGACAAACGATACTCTAATTGATACTTTGTGAACGTCTATCTAACCGTTGCAGAATCACGGTGGTGGAGTAAGACACACATTTCTTTATTCTCACAGTTGTCCTTCACCTTCCTCCGCAACCAGCCTCCTCAACACCATCTGAACAATGTTTTCCACCACTGGAGACACATTCTGTCCAGAGAGGTCTTGGTTGGAGCCTGAGAAAGTAAATATGTTGCTAACTGGCCAAATGTTGCAGAAGTGCCTCCAGTGCTCTGCTCTGTTCATGCATGCTTTTTCTCTTCTGTTAGAAGCATTTCATTGTAAGAAAAGCTTCTGTTACATTCTGATCCTGAATCTTTTAAAATCTTGTAATGTCTTGATTGTTTTCTCTAGATTCTGTTGTAGCATCGATAAGAATATAAATAAATATCGGTACCGATACGGAGTATTGATATTGGTATAGATGAAATCATAACAACATGCATCCCTAGTTCTGGCTCCAGTCTCCAGTTCCCTGCAGGGTTTTCTAGATTTTCCTCCATCACTTCCACCTGCTCCTTCTGTCCGGGACTCTGTAGATGTTCCACCTGCTCCACTTCCTGTCTGGGGCTCTGTGGACCACCTACATGTTCCACTCTTCACTTCAACTTACACACTGGACTCACGTGGAGTTTAACGCGATCAAACAGGATGAACATGTGAGGTGTGTGTGCTCACCTCCAGGGTGAACGACAGCACCACGTCAGACTTGGACAGCATGTTCTCGTCCTCCTGACCCATGTCCATGATGGAAGTGTTGTGGCCTCGTTTCAGCTTCTGCAGCTTGAACTCTCCTCCCTTGGACACCGGCATGCTCTCCAGGTTGGCCATCAGCAGGTTGACAGATGAGCGCAGCTCCTCGATGAACATGGTCTCCATCTCTCTGGAGGAAAACCGTGGGAACCTTCCTCCAAACTTAGGAAAACAGGAAGTCGTTTACTGAGTTAACAACAATGCTCACAAAGTTTTGATGTATGCCATGATTTTAATAAAAAAGAAACTCAGTTTGCATCAGATTATTTATTTGTAAGTGATTTATAAAGTAATTTCACACAACATGCTGACAGAGTCCATTCCTTGAGTGACTGACCCAAGTGTCCATCTATCAATCACTATCTCCCTCATCCACATTCATTTCTTACCCGAGCAATCTGATCAGCCATCTGCAGTCGGCCATCCAATTCTCTTCTGATCTGAGCTGCCTGCTCATCTGGATTGTCCAGCTGGTATAAAACACACAGACACACACGCTTGGTTGTATAAAATCATTTATGTAATTTTCTACCTAAAAAAAACACCATTTAAAATCATCTGGGTTTAATTTAGTAAATATGTGCCCATTCTATAATCTCAGTTAATTTAATTCAATATTAAAGGTACACCATCTAACTTTTGACCCAAACATTAAGCTAATGTAAGTAATAATAGATGATTTCTTGGGTCGATATACAGCACTTGATGCATTTCGTTGCTCTGAGGGAGCTGCCATCCTCAAAACCAGACATTGTAACTTTGCAGGAGCGGATCCCTCTCTAATTGCTTCATGAGGGCTTTGCTTTATGGCTATCAGTTGATCAAAGTGGCCTGAAAATCTGATTTCAAAACACATATTAATTTTGTGACTGTTGTGTGGCCTGAGGAAAGTTACAGGTTTAGTGCCCCTAATGGCCTTTATTTATCCCTTTAATTTAAGCTTAATTTGTTACCAATTTTATTGAATTTTTCACATTGTCCTTTTCAGTCATTTTATCTGACATAATACCCCTCTACAAAAGAAAAAAAACAACAACATATCTTTGGGAAAATCATTTAAAAAAATAGATTATTTAAATCAAGTTAAAGGAATGAGCCTGCATTTACTAAGTAAACATAAAATGTGAGATTCTGCATTAATAAACTGTATTAGCTAAAGCAATACATGTATTCTAGGAAATTTAACTTTACTCATTTATTATAAAATTTTCCTGACAAATAGTTACTGTTCTCTCTCTCTGTTTTGAAATAAATGGAATAAAATGGAATAAAAAGATTTCCATATTTGCTAGTGCAACTGTCTTTATTTCCAAAGTAAATTCTCGCTTGAAGCCTCAGACATCTGTTTCATTTACTACGATTAAATTTAGAAATGCATACCTCCCCCCACCAAAATAAACTGCTGTAAAATCTTTGCAAGATTTACAAGAAATACAAAATTTCTTTTAAAAAAAAACTTCATTTCTGCTTAAAATTTCCTAACACAGATAATTCAAAGCATTTTAACCTATAAACGTTGTTTTATTACTTGATGTTGCTACTCTTGTCCTCAAGTTTAAGGACTAAATGTCCCATTAAGTTACATTCAACCTAATTTAAAAAAAAAAAAAATCCAATATCTTTTAAAAATAAATATCTTAAAAGGCATTATAGAAGATGTTTTTTTCAACAATTTTTGCAATATTCAGTCAAATTATATTTGTATATTTTTCATTATATGAAAATAATGACCGCTGGAACGTTAGGAAAACTCATTCAAGTCAATGCAGCATTCAACAGCATTCTAAAGAGCCGTGTAATAAATGAATAAACAGAATGAATAAATAAAATTTACCACCACCACAATGCAGAAAGATCCGTGCTGTGTCTAAAAACTGCCATGTGTAATAGTTGGAACAGACTTCAATAAGCTGCTGTTTACAACCAATGTTAGTGTTGAATCATTTATATCTAATAATATCAACAGACGGGAAAACATGTTATATGTAACTGTCATGTTCAGACTGTTTCTGGGTTCACAAAATAACTTCATCTGAAATAAAACATTCTGTTATTGCTGCAATGACGATTACAGAGGGTCATTAAACACGTCAGAAGCTCAGAAATCCCAAACCTGTCAATAAAAGTGAACAATGATCTGTGATTGGCTGGAAATTAAAAGGCTCGATGGTGAAGAATGAAGACGTTCCCCCGCCAGGTTGGCAGCAGGCGCCTCACCGCTTGCAGTAATACTGACGGTGGGAATGAATTTAATAACCATGTGGAATTAATCCGGAGCTATCAGCCACCCCTCGAGTGCAGCATCTCTACTTCCTGCCTGCTGATTAGAAAGCAGATGGAAGCAGGCGGTTCTGACTCACTGAATATAACTGGACCAGGTTTACCAATCAGTTTGATAAGCACCATCCTGTGCTTCCTTTTTTTCATATAAACCTCAAAGCTCACACAGTAAAAAATGTCAAATACTGGCAAAAGTACTGGGTCCCAGTGAGGATCAGTCCGTCTGTTTGGTTTGGTGAAGGCGCTCTACAGACCTGCAGCTGATTATTCACAGCATTTTGTCATATTATGTGCATGGATGGATGGATGGATGGATGGATGGATGGAGACTACTGCCAGCCACATAAACAGCATGTAACAGTTGCATCTTAAGTTTCAGATCAACGGAGCTGCAACATGAGACTGTAAGATCATCACAGGCCAGGAATCTGTGCACCTCCTGCACAGAAAACAAGAAAAGCACAAGTCGAGTGCAGTATATAACCAAGGTCTAAGTAAAAATAGTTGCATGTTCAGCTGCTAGTTTTGTCAAGGCTCCCAATCTCTGTTTCCCTTGAAGCCTGTCAACGTTTGTGTCTTTGGCCACCTCATTGTTCTGCTGATTAATGCTAACGTTTTACCACAAACTGCCTGCATTCTTATCTTCAATTTTAGCTGATATTGAGAGGTTCTCAATAATTCCTCATCCCACCCCAGTTGTGAAGATCTGACTCACTGAAAAGAGATGGAACAGGCAATAAAAGGATAACAACAATCCATGAAATGGACTCCTTTACAAGCCTCAACTTACCATTGATTTTTTCCTCTGGTTACATTAATTTCTTACCAGAACCCCCTATGCTACCCCTGACTGAGGAACATGTTTCAAAAAGCTCCTCTATCCAGTGCACATGCATCTCACACGTGCACATGAGAGGTTTATGTTGCCCACTGTGAAGAAAGATAACCATAATTTTACATGTTTTTTTCTGTAATATTTCAGTTTTTTCCTCAATTTTTTTTAAAACTGTTTGGGGAAATCCCAATAAGATTACAGGAATAGATACAAATTTTCATTTCTTATGAAAAACCTGTAACTGTGAAAGTATATCAAATTTCCATTTACTAAAATATGATTTTGTTTCACAGAAAAGATTGTTATATAATTGCCTAACCCTAACCCTTGCCCTAACTCTAACCTAAACAATTGTAACCTAAACTCTAAAACAAAATCTTGACCCTCAAAAATGGGTTTTCGGAGGCTTTTTTAGTGAGGACCGGCCAAAATGTCCTCACTTTGCAAAAATGTCCTCACTTTGCTGGTTAAAAGTGCAAAATGGTCCTCACAATGTAGCAAGTACAGGAACACACACACGCATACACACGGGCACACTCACATTTAACTTGGCACAGTTTATTCATGCATTTGTTCTGTTTGAAAAAGTACTAATTACTCTATCAAAGCCAGAGTTGGTAATCCTGCTCAGAAACACTTTTTGTTTTACTGGGTGAAATGGTCCTTCCATCCTGACAGTATCAATACATCATGTATTCATGAAAAGGAAGGAAAAAAGACAGACTTATGTGAGAGCTGCAGTTCTGTTAAAACTCTGACCAACCCCTGCCATTCACACCGAAAGGCAGACGTTGGTCATTTGCAACTTATAGAAAGAACCAATCTATGTATTCATGTCTCATCTCTGTCCCTCCCCTCTCTCCGCCCCCCCATGACCCCCCTGTCCGCCGCTCACTGTAAACAAATATAGCTAACGGACTGCTAACTGCTGCTGCACCAAAAAAAAAAAAACAAGGAATCACCAAGGTAAAACCAAAAATCAAGTCACGAAGGCGTTGACGTTTGCACTGTGGACTTTTTACACTGCAGAAGGAGTTGGAGGTGAGTGAATTAAGGCTTTTTGAAACGTGCCACATCAGCTATTTACTACCAAGCTAACAAGCAGTGTTTTATAGTAACTAAGTAAAAATACTTCGTTACTTTACTCAAGTAGTATTTTTTTATATATGTACTTTACTTTACTACTTCTATTTCTGATGACTTTTACTTTTACTTCACTACATTTTGAGAGAAAAATCAATACTTTTACTCCATTACATTTACCTGAGCATCATAGTTACTAGTTACAAAATACATAACGTAAATAAGGAATGTAATAGCCAATGGACAATCTTTGTTTTATTGTAGTGGGACTAGTAGCAGCCTTGTGCAGCCGTCTCTGAGGCTAAACACACCTTTACCTGCCTCAGCAGCAGGTGAACTGCTGTTTAGCATCGCTGGTCTGGTCTTCAGCCCAAGAAGAGCGAGACTGAATTCTCACCATTTTGAGAAACAACTTCTTTTGAGGTTAAACAAAAAGTTTTTCATGGTTCAGTAATGACTAGATGGACAGTTCAAGTGCTGTCGCACTGCAGTCATGTTAAAGTTCAACCAATCAAGTTCTTTGTTTGTTTTTCATCACCTCCGAGCACCAAGAGTTTATTAGGAATGATTTTATATTGAATGGACATGGGTATGAATGTTGGTAGGTATGCATGCAGGTCTGTAAGGATGTGTTTGTGTGTATAGTATTTTTCTATATGGTTGGGTTTATGTAAGGACAGTAAATACTAGCTACTTTTTTTACTTTTACTCAAGTAATATTTTAGCAGGCAACTTTCACTTTAACTTGAGTCATTTTCCAGTAAGGTACTTTTACTTTTACTCAAGTATAACTTTTGGGTACTTTATACAACACTGCTAACAAGCTATCCAGACTTGACTGTTATCGGTTAACGTGCTTGTAAAACATCTGCGCACACTTCCCTGGGCTTTGAAGCGTGGTTTCGAGAGTTTTTTTTTTTTTTTTAATGTAGCTTGTCCGAACCATTTTTCCAACACTGCCAACCCTGGCTTTTGCTGAGGGACGTTCATGAGGCACTGGGCTCTTCCTTTCCCACTCATGTCTGCTTCTCCACATAGAAACTTGTGACAGTATTGCATCATTAACTGTGTTCTCCTCTATCAGCAGGTCTGGCTGGATAAAACAGGCAGTATCTATTGGTCTCTCTTTCACTCGCTCTCTCTCCCCTGCTCTTCTCTCTCTCTCTCCCCGTCTCTCTCTCTCTCTTTCTCTTGCTGGGGTGGGTCTTCCCCACCCCAGTCGGTCAAGGCAGATGGCCGCCCTACCTGACCCAGGCTCTTCTGGAGGTTTTCCCTCCCTGTTAAAAGGGTGTTTTCCTTCCCACTGTCGCCACCACTTCGTGCTTGCTCAGGATGGGGGGATTGGACCGGGTCAAGCCAAGATTCGGTCCAATCTGTTGGTTTCCTTAGCTAGGCTATTATGAATCTGACTTGAATTTTTCTGTCTGTTAAGCGCCCTGAGGTGGCATTGTCATGAATTAGTGTGATACAAATAAAGTTGAATTGAACTGAATTAAATGAGGTAGCTCATCTTCCTATCAAACAAGTTTAAATGGAAGAAGAAAATTAGGCCAGTTAGGAGTTAATATGTTATATTTACCCTGAACTACATAACCCATCAAGTTATCCAGAATGGTAATACTTAGTTCAGTCAACTAAATTCTTTCTCGGTAAATGAAAGCATTCTATCTGGGTTACCTACATTATCTTATTACATTCACCTACAGTAACAACTTGTTTTATGAGTAAAGCATTTAACTGTGATTTAATGGAGGAAAACAAACAACAGTCATTAATGTAAAAGCATATTTCATGATTTATAAGTGAAAAAACTCCCTTGGCTTTGTGGAAAAGAGCAGGCATATACTTCATGTTTTGCAACTTTTGGTTGCTCGCTCTTATAAAACAAATTTCCAATATGTACCCTCAAAAACATCATCTACAACTGATTCCTCCACTTTCTTCGTCTTCGTTGCTCTCTGAAAAATCACTCTCCTACTGTATGTGCTGATAGAGCGACCTGCTGCACAAAATCAATGTAAATGGTTCATTAAAAGCTGATAAACATCTGGTACTGTGTGTAGGCGACACAGCAGTCACTCTGCTAATGAGGGCTGGAACATGTTGTTTGGGAAGACATCGTCTGGCACTTCTTCAAACGCATCCACGTGTGGAGTAAGAAGACAGCAGGACACAACTCCCATTCCAGCTGTATGTGCTCTGAACTGGCTCCAGCCTCTGTCATCTCCAGGTTATACTGGCAGCCAATTATCACGCTGCACGGCACCAGTGTGGCAAAGAATGGTACAAAGTTTCTAGGAGGGATTTCTATGTAAGAGAATTGAACAATGATTTATTTCCATTTTATTTCATCGTGACTTTCCATTTAAATCCCAAACGAAGTAGAAATAAACCTGTAATCTGAGTTTGTCACATCACAGTCAGACAAACATGAACAATTTAAACGATTAACAAGTAACTTAAACTGGGTCTCAAAATCACAACACGATGAACAGTTGTCTGCCTTCAGGGAAACACTGAACAATTGTATTCAGTGTTTCCCTGAATACTATTCCCCAACAATTGTATTAATGGTGTATGGTTGGACAACAGTTTCCTGCTCTATGGATCCTTAGTGTAAGTGTCTTGGGGTTTGGGGGGAAGAATGGAGCAGGAAATCTGTAGGTGGATCAGTGCAGCATCAGCAATGATGGGAATTTACATCTGTCTGTTGCGGTGAGAGGGAATTGAACCAAAGGGCAAAGCTCTCAATTTACCAGCCGATCTACATTCCTACTCTCACCTACGGTCACCAGTGATGGGTAGTGACTGAGAGAACAAGATGGTGGATACAAGCCAAAACGAGTTTCCTCTGCAGGGTGGCTGGGCTAGGATGCCTCCGGGGCAACTCTCTGGAATGGTTTTAAGCCAAACAGGGGCGGACTGGGACCAAAAAACAGCCCGGGACTTTGGCTAAGCCCGGCTCACAACAATTGGTGCGCAGAAACCCAACAATGCTTGGCACTGACATCATAATACTTGGCTCATGATACTATACCATCCAAGCTGACTAGTTGTGTTGAAAGCATCGTATTTCAGTTTAACTTAGATACTCAGACAGAAATGAAGGTCTTATCGTAGGACAGTCCCTTTGTCTCAACTACTGTAATAGAAAACAGGTATCTGAAATGCACAGCCAAGTAGCTACTGTATGAGTTATATATAGAGAGGCCATACAATGACATTTTCTGTCTGTACCATCTATGGGAAAAAAGAAACCCCTCTATGGTGCCACTGTCTGATTTGTGGTGCTTAAAGGGGAATTTTGCCTTTTTGAACCTGGGGTCTGTTTTCATATGTCCTTTCATATATGTGAGTGATGGAGACAGGAATTTACAAGATAGCTTCAGTATTTAGCCGGGCAGGCAGCACAGCAGCAGCATAGCAGCCCAGCGAATGATAAGTATGGGGCAGCTGGCCTCTGCGTCTAAGTTCGCCCTAAAAACATGCTTTTTTCCACACTGAAGGGCTCGGATAGTCTCATGAATGAAAGTATCTACATTAGGGCTGGGGAAAAAATATCAATACACTGAAATATCGCAATATTTTCATATCGTCGCTGCCAGGTACAAACCTCCTATATCCATTTTACATAGTTACAAAACCTTTTATGTCATGTGAGCTTGATTTGGTTAAAATATTCAAAAACTAAATAAATAAATTAATATAATCAAATATATGACTTTATTGTAAAAAACTCAATCCAAAGTTTGATGATGTGTCCAGTTTTTAGAAAACCACATGGTTTTTGTCACTTCCTGAAAAATAATCAGTTTGGACATAGGAGGTCTGCACCTAACAGCAGCGATATGCAGATTTCATATTACCTAAAAATGCAATATTGATTTATTTTACTAACGAAATCTTACGAGATTTCATTGTTGTCTCACGAAATCTCTCGGTTTCACAAAAAACCCATGACATTTTGTCTTTGTCTTTGTTTTTCTCGCGGGTTTTTGTGAGATCGCAAGATTTCGTAGCAGAACAACAAAATTTCATGTGACTTCGTTAGGAAAGTAGATCAATTTTTAAATATAGATATGATATTAGTATTTGAAAATACTGCAATGTTTTAGTGTGTCAATATTTTTTTCCCAGCCCTAATCCACATTACCCGGCGATCGCTATTTGTTTTGGTGTTTGTGTTTGGTTGTGTTGTGTTTGGACACTAGAAATCAAATCTCATTCCGACCTTGCGAGATAACTCACGTCAAAACATCAGTGGGGGACACGAGTTAAAATATATGAATGTTAATTTAATTGAGACTTTTCGGCCCCGATTTGTGGTTTTTACACAAGTCCTGGGTCAAACTACCAGGTTAAAAAGGGACTAAGTAATTTCTAGGTTATCTCAACCCAGATATTTGGGTTGCTGCTTTTGACCCAACTTAAGGGTTAATATCCCAACACTGTAGTCAATATAACCCAACTTCTGGTTCAAATATTCAACCTGAAAGTTAGGTAAAAAAAAAAAAAGTTTCTGGCTCAAAGTAACCCAGAAATTAGTTGGTCCCTTTTAAACCCAGCAGTTGGGTGACCCAGGGAGTTTTTAATGTGTACTAAGGCTACGTTCACACAGCGACGATCAGAAGAGAAGACGAAAAAGTGGCGTCTCGTCTTCATCTTTTTATCTGCGTTCACACGAGCATCGTCAACGAGAAATCTGCATGCATACGAGGACGCAAGTGTGTCCGCCATGTCCGCGCGCATGCGTACAATCGTAAGTCTCCGTTCGCTTCAAAATCAAAACAACTATGGCGGCTGCAAGGAGGAACTTTGTGTGGATAGATGAGGAGGTAGAATTACTTCTCCAAACGACACTCAATTACAAGCTCGCAACGTGGAGATCCGCTGGGCTTAGGTAGACCGACATTGTTGTTTTTCCTGTATTGTGTGACGTCAGCGCATGCAACGTGAGCACGGCGTCGGTAGTTCTGTGGGTCCACCGTCGTTTCTGCGTTTTGGACCGTGCAGACGAGGGCACAACAGCGTTGCATCCTCAGGGAATTCCACTATGGAATGAGTCTTCCAGATTTTGCGTCTTCAACCCAGAATAACGCCGTTGCCGTGTGAACGAAAGGCACTAATGATGAAATATTTAGCCGTTTTTACCCACAATCGTCCTCGTGTGAACGGCCCCTAAAGAAACTTCCACAGTATTTCCCGGTAATGGGCTCTATTCAGAGGTCCACTACTTCCTGAACTTAAGGTGGCTCCTTTGTTTTCTGTCTTTCATTACTGGACGAACTGATTAATCCAGGTGTGTCTGGCCAGTTAATGAGGTCAGACACACCTGGATTAATCAGTTCATCCAGTATTGAAAGACAAGAAACAAAGGAGCTACCTTAAGTTCAGGAAGTTGTGGAGCTGTGCATACAGCCCATTTTGATGTGTCTTTATATTAGAGATGCACCGATCCAGTTTTTCCTTATCCAATCCAATACTGATATCTGGGCTGAGCATATCGACTGATACCAATCCGATACTACTGTTGAATGAATGAGCCGTATACCTTGCCATGTGAGTTAAGGCATCAGGGTTGATATAAATACTGTATTTAGCCTTGTTTTTAAAAAAGGTAACAAATTAACACAGATATAAATGAACTTAACATTATTCACAAACAAATAGCAAAGTGTATATTTATTATGACACACAAACTATATAATAATGCTAAAAAAAAATCATGGTTGGAAACCAGATTCTTCTGACTAAAACAGAGTGAAATGGTAGAAATGGAAAACCTCTCTGTACAGTATTCCTCAGTCTTCTAATAAATTCTTCAAAAGATCAAATTTGTGTTTAATAAGAACACAGAATGGCTGGTAAATTAATCCACATGAAAAAGAAAAAACAGTGTTTCAAATTCTCAAACGCAGCAGGACTCAAAGGAAAATGCCAAAGGGTGAAATGACAACTCATCCAGAATTACCGTTTCTCGTTTTCTCTCAGTCCAGCACTGAAAGAGACAACAGCTGATTTCTCAGCTTTCAGATAATTAATTCAGACTGACGCAAGAGGTACCAGCTGTTTATGACAAAAGTTTTTAAAAAAAAGAAAAGAAAAGAGCTATTTTGTGCGTCAGTCTGACAAGGAAGAGGCTTGTAGCATGTTACGATGACGAGGCAAAACACTAATTGTAGAAAATGTAATGCAACAGACGTACTCATCAGTGTGCCTCCAAAAGAGATTGTGCTTAAACACTTCGTCTTCCATACATATTCTAATACCTGAAATGGTTTATACACTATAAAATTCTGGTTATAAAGAATAAAGCTCCCGAGATGATCCAGGTGTTTCATTTGTGCTCATTCTTTGTATTAAATGTCTGGGGTCTTATTTATAAAACTGTGCACAGTGTCCTTAGTAAAAGGGTACGTGCTCAAAAAATATTCGGATTTATAAAACCATGCGGTGTGCACCAGCAATTTCTCTTTATAAATCACACTATTCCTGGAAGTTTGTGTGGGGAATTTAGCCCCGCCCATTACACGTCCCCATTTTACCATAAATGGTCAATGCAAAGTACCTTATGGATGTTTCGGCATATAAATAAGCCAGCTGATTCCGGTATTTCGTTAGTTTAAGTTAATAACCTTGGTTATTGTTCAGGGCACCCCTGAATTGTCCCTGATGGACAGTGAAAGGAGAAACACCGACCACCATCTAGCAATGATGTTTGCGTTATTGTGGCAGCAGAATTAACACTCCTGACCAGGGGTCGCGTTAACCGAATATTTTCCGTCATTGACCGTTTTTTTTTTTAACGGTGACAGAAAAAATCTGAAGGCCGTCAGTCATTTTGACAGATTGCAATTTACACTCCCGACCACTAGATGGCGAGTTAGCATATTGTCTCTCTTGATGCATGGTCTGTTGGGTTCACTCGGAAAAATGTCATGGCAGCTGAGTGTCCGAAGCTTCTTTAAAAAGCCCAATAATGAAGATCGTGTTGACAAAAGAGGTGAAAAAAGGAAGACTGATGCAGTGGAAGATGAGGGACAAAGTAATCAGTCTTCGGCACCAACTGAGCAACCAAGCATTTAATGGAAAAATGCCACTGAATATGTCATTATTATATGTATATATTTTGATTAAAGTGACGGGTAAGAAATAGATTATGACTGGATTTTTATGACCCTGTCAGTCAAAATGACGGACAACGAAAAAGTCTAGCGCAACCTCTGCTCCTGACTGACATCTATTGTTGTTTCTCTCATATTTCTTCCTGCAGCAAAAAAAGTCAACACTTAAATACTTTCTTTTCGTGCTATAAAGTATGATGTGAAATTCAAGTTACCTTTGAATAAAAAATAACTTATTTGGATAAACTTGAATTTTTTAAGTTAATTTTCCATGAAAGTGAGTCAGAGTGATTCACTTTTTTATCTCAGAAACTAAATGAGTTGAGTAAATCTGGCTGAAAACAGTTGATTAAAACAGAGATTGAATTAAGACATTCATTCATTTTCTGTATTTTCTGTTGAATTAACTTAATCAATGGTAAATTAGTTCCAACTTATCATGGATTAACTTAATTCAATCACTTGTTACTGACTGACACAATTAATGTAAGTTGGCTCAACTATTCTCCTTTTACAGAGTAACTGAAGACCATCAAACTGAAAACAAAACAACCTGAATATGAATGAAAGCAATGAATGAAGCAAATGTATAACAATCCGTCCATTGTTCAGTGATCTGACTGACTTTGTTATTTTTTATCTCTGAGAGCTGATGCACAATAAACGCGTCTGTGAAGGAAAACTAGAGAAATGATGATGTGCTGGATGAAGTGTGTGTAGCGCTTTTCTGCAGTGGGTGGCAGAGGCATTTTGTAATGGAGAATATTTCCTTTGAATTGTGTGAATAAAGCAGCGTTCAGAGCGAAAGCAGCCAAATATCTGCCAAAACACGAATTTGGTTAATTGGATTTCTGTAGCTGGTTTTGATTTGTGAATGAGGAAAGATGAGTTGAAAAGATGAAAACATCAGAAAACATTGACTTGCAAGAAAAAAACTTAAAGCTGAAGCTCTCTTACATGTGGAAACACGTGTAATATTTTCCATATTCCAGTATTTCATATTTTTTTCTGTCATTGAACTTTGATTTTGATACCCACTGCACCTTTAACTCTGGCCACGACATTTTGGGGTATTACTGCCCCACCTATTTGTTATGTGTTGTTTTGTTTGTTGGTTTAATATAAAACTACATGCAGAAGCTCAACCCCATTAATACCAGTTGGTACTGAAGCAGCGACTCCGGGGTATCGATATGCCCATCCCTAATAACGGGTCCAAACAGCAGATTGAAATATATTGAAATGAGATCACATCTACTGTCCTTGAAGGAGAACAGCTTGGCTTAGATTCAGGGTTACATACTGAGAAACTGTTGATG
This sequence comes from Atherinomorus stipes, assembly GCA_023101725.1. NCBI lineage: Eukaryota > Metazoa > Chordata > Actinopteri > Atheriniformes > Atherinidae > Atherinomorus > Atherinomorus stipes. The sequence continues at coordinate 60,621 of JALJCO010009794.1, forward strand.
ATGTAAGTCATAGTATTTGGGGGAGATCTAGCAAAGTTTTAAATGCTAATGTACCTTAAATCTCCCTTAAAACCAAATGAAGGCGACTGAGATACAAAATTCAAGGCAAAGTGGCACAGCTAAAGGAACATGAAAAAGAGTTGATACAACAGTTAATCTTTCTTTCAGGAAGCAAAAATGTTGTTAAAGAAAAACTGTCACAAGCATAATAAAGTGAGGATGAAATGAAGAGGAGCTGAACGAGCTGTTAGAAGTGTTTCTGAATGTTTCTAAGTTTCCTTTTTATCATCAAACATTGACTGCTCATTTCAGTCGTCTCTACATTTGGAGAGAAACGAGCCACCCACGGTCGCTGCAAACATCCTGACAATCTCTCAGAAGAACAAAAGACTGAGACAATGAACAAAGCGGAACTAAATGAGTTTTTAAATGAACGAGTGGGAAATGCTTTGGTTGACTATCAGGAATCAAGGGACCCACAGACAAAGATACACGATAGATGGATTTCCTTACCTGGCAGGCATTGTAGAGGAGCTGGTGCTCAAACTTCTTGATGCCAAGGATCTGCTGGAACATCTCGTACAGCTGGTCCTTGCTGAGGATGAGCTCCGAGGCGGCGCTGCCGTTATTCTCTGCTGCTGCTTCCTGGGGTCCTCCTCACCGCGGTAGATGGTGTCAAAATTTGGCTATCAGGAGCTCAGCACCGTCTCCTTGCTGAGGCCGTCGATCTCAGGCAGGCTGCGGGCCCGCTTCACGATGTGCTTCTTGAAAACCTCGCGGGAGTCGCTGGCGGAGCAGCCGGCCGCTCTGCACCATCCGGGAAACTCGGTCACTTTTCAGGAAGACCTGCAGAACCGGATCAGAACCAACAGATGAGTGTGCTTTTCAGGGTCTATTAGATACAGGACGGATGAACATGAGAACGAGTCTGATATTCAACCCAAGAGTATTTTTGATCTGCTTTTCATGTCTTTTATTAGCTCTGCCAAAGAGTGGTGGAGGTAATGTACAGTAATCGCCAGCATTTGTCTGTCTGTCAGCAAAATAACTCAAAAAGCATGGGACGGGTTTGGATGAAATTTTTAAGAATGTTGAAAATTGTACAAGGAAGAACTGTTGGTGTTGGTCCAGATCACCGTTTGGATCCAGGAATCTTTTGAAGGTGTCATTGCGAGGAAAAGGCCACATGGGGGAGCAGCTTGCCGGAGATCTACGCTAAAACTATGCCAGCGCTCGAGCCCTTTTGCTCGACTCTGTCTCGATTTTATGGACCAGAAGCTTTGTCAGTATTTTCGAGTACGTGACAGCACCAACTTTTCAGGCCTTGTTACATCATCTCGCACTGATCCATTAAAACTTAAATTAATGTTTTGAACCAAGCTGTAAACATGTTTATTTCTGCTGTGAATGTGGTTTTTAACATGGGAGTCTATGGGGATTGACTCCTTTTCGGAGCCAGCCCCTAGTGGATGAGGGGTGAACTACAAATATTTCCAGGTGGCACCGGAGGTTGCCATTTGGTTTTCACCAGGTCAACATGCAAACATAGTTTTCAGGCACTTTAACTTCCAGATTAATCTAGCTTAGTCGTTTATGACTGGACCATTTAAGCTTGATAAGTCACATATCTAATACATTCTCTTACCATATTTAGCCTCTTATTAATGTCATAAACCCTGAACAGATTCTCTCTTTACAGCTTAAAAAACAGAAAAGACAACAATAAGGTCTTCATCTTTCACTACTTTTGACTACTGTACTTTTGCTCCTGGTAATATACATATACCAAATACCCCTTAGTAACTGAACAGTTTTGTCAAGTTGAGAGGCAGAAATTACTTGTTTTTCTCCCATCATGCTTTCTTTCCTTCCTTTATTGATCAGACTCACTGATTTCAGGCCTCTAAGGAGCAAATGATCACTACAAGGTTGAGAAACTAAGCGAATGATCTGAATCAAAACATCTTTTCCTCACTTCATTATAATTAAAACTATAATCATGATTATGACAGAAAGTATGCATTGATAAGGTCAGCCATGAAGGCAGAGCCGCAGATTTAATCAAAATGAAGCGATTTGAAGACTGTGCTGGGATACGTACTGTATAACAACCTTACCTCGTAGTAGCTCTGGACGGCGTTGATAAAAGCTTCATCAGCCACAATCTGAGTTTCTCCATTGAGGAATGCCTGGAAAACGATCTTTAATTGTCTGCAGTTGCAGCTTGTTGATCTGAGGAAGACAGAAAGGAGATTATAGTTAAAACATGGATAAAAGCAATTAGAACCAAAGCCAGGATCACATGACAGTAATTAAAATACTGTTTAGATCAGATGAAAGTGTTTTAAATAACTTATACATAGCTCCTTTTGAGCTTGAGATTATCATTTAAAAAGGGACAGTAGATATTAAAGGTATAATCCAGAGTGTCCCCCATTTCTGTTTTTAAAGACTGTTCAAACTGAGAGCCCCTCTCCTAGGGCTAACAGACAAATCGCATTTAACTCCAAGAATCTTCTTCAAAGCTCAGAAGTGGGTGAAAGCCAAACCAATTATAACTCTGGTTTTCGAGTGTGCGCTATCTAAAGCTATTTTCACCACAAAATACTTCTTTTTCTTCGCTGCATCCACCATTTTTTATCAAGAATTCAAGTGAATCTGGTGTCGGCTCGTATCGCTGTTTAAAAGAAAAAAAAAGTTTGCCCCAATTGATGAGTTTATCCCAATAGAGCGTTACGCCCTTAGCTCTGTCATTGGCTGGAGACAATACCTTGGTCGTACTAAGAAAATGTGTAATTGTGACATTTCTACTCTGAGGAGGGATATTTTGTGAAGTTATTGATATTTACCTCCGCCAAGGGAGGCAAGGCAAGTTTATTTGTATATAGACATTTCATGTACAGAACAATTCAAAGTGCTTTACATAAAACATTATCAGCAAAAAGGAGAGAGAAAAAACAATTAGAAGCATGATTAAAAATTTAAAGCATTTAAGATTAAAAAGAGAGAATACAGAGCTGTGCGGATTTTAACTTTTGAATAAAATCTACGTAAATGCAGCTGAGAACAGGTGGGTCTTCAGCCTGGATTTAAATAAACTAAGTGTTTCAGCTTATCTGAGACGTTCTGGGAGTTTGTTCCAGACATGTGGAGCATAGAAGCTGAACGCAGCTTCTCCATGTCTGGTTCTGACTCTGGGAACTGATAAAAGGCCGGATCCAGATGACCTGAGGGGTCTAGTAGGTTCATACTGGGTCAAGAGGTCACTGATGTATTTTGGGCCCGCACGTCGCACGACCTCTTAGGAGGTAATGTTTTTGGTAGTGTTGGATTGACCTGAAATTTTCACCAGCCGTGTGCCTCAGTCCAAGGACGAGCCCATTAAATTTAGGCGGTGATCCGGATCACCTTCTGGATCAGGAATGTTTTGAAGGATTCATCATCATTGTGAGGCCATGTTGGGAAAAACTGTTGATGAGGTGTGAGTGCCCCCTTGTGGCAGAAGTGTGGGCTGCACATGATGTCAGGATGCAGAAATGAAACTTCTGAGCCACAGATCCCAAAATGCTAGCTGCATCATTTGGCAACTTATCTCCAAAAATAATTACTTCAGTTTTTTGTTCATTCAGATGGAGGAAGTTAATTGCACACCCAGGCTTTAAGGTCCTTGAGACAATTAAACAACCCAGAAACAGAACCATCTTTTGATTTGAGGGGAACATAAATTTGAAGATCATCTGCAAAGCAATGGTAGGAGATCTCATGTTTCCAGAATATTGACCCAAAGGGAGAAAATAAAGAGAGAACAGGAGAGGACCTAAAATAGATCCTTGTGGGACCCCACAGGAAAGAGGTGCGGCGGCAGAGGGATGCTGCTCAAGCTGAACAGTAAAGGTCCGATCAGCGAGATAGGACCCAAACCAGTTTAGAATAGCACCTCTTAAACCAACACACTGTTCCAACTGGGATATAAGGATCAGGTGGTCTACAGCAAAGGCTGTTTACGATAAAATGTTGTCACATAAAGAAACCATACACTAACCAATTATGTCTCTTTTGGAAAATGTACACTAACAGTCAAAACACTTACAGGGCTGTCCTGATCCGATACCAGTATCAGATATCGGTCCGATATTGGTTCAAAAAATGTGATCGGATCAGATTGAAATGTGTCAAAATTTGCCGAGCCATGAAATCCATTTCCAGCTTTTCTTTCAAGCACTTCCCCCTGACTGGAGCTTAATTCATGAAGTTATTGTATGTAAGTTTAAAATTTATCATACCCACTGGTTGATAATAAATTGGTCCTTTATTGCTCATAGTTGTGGTTATAAAAAAAAAAGAACTTATTTTATTAACCTGTAAAACCACGGTTTTTAGAGGTGAGGTTCTTCAAACCTCAATTATTCTCAACCTTCATTATAAAATCAATTATAAGATCAACATGCATAATCTTTGGCCCAAAATACAGCTATGTATCTATATCGGGTATCGGACGATACTTGACCTGTGGTATTGGTATTGGTATCAGTATCGTATGTGAAAAAAGGGGATCGGGACAGCCCTAACATTTACTCATTGATTTAATGGAAAAGTGTGTCCAACCTTTTCACTGGAAGTGTTGAGATTCATGTAAAAACATTATTTTTTACACAACTTTGTTGTGTCGGTGGTAACTGAAATGTTCAGAGCCGGCTCTGGCTCATCATGCTCGTGGTTGTGTTTCCCTCCAGGCTGTGATAATAAGCATCATATTAAAGATTACAGTAGTTATTCAGCCCAGCCTAATTACACAACACTCGCTCCTTTCTATAAATGAATGTGTTAAAGCCATATACTGCAGCGTGTGGCGCATGCTCGTGTGTGTGTGCCGTGTATGTGTCCAATCATGTGGGTGTGTGTTTCCTCATGAAAACAACAGGCCAACTGACAAGGCTTTCATCATTATTAGCAGCCTACATGCTGTTGTCATGAATTATGCAAACACTACTGAATAGCTTCTGCAGCACGTGTAAACACACGCACACACACCCCCACACGCACGCACACACACACACACACACAAATCTGTGATGGCTACACCCAGACAGGTTTTCTGGTCGTTGCCTGTTGCAGGAAACTGAGACTGAAAGCAGTGAGAATGAGTTTGTGTGGAAACAGAAAAGTCTTTTCAGCTCCAACTGGTCTGGCGCTGGTCAACTTGGATTTCTTGCTTCTTTTCCGAGACTTCTTGTGACATGGATGAAGATAAAGGCTGTATTCTCATGAAATATATAAACAAGTTGAAAGCTCTTCAGCAAATGTGATGAGGAAATTTTATTACTATTTAGAGCTCTTTAAACTTTGTTATCAAGAACATTATTCCTGAAGCCTGAGACACAAGTTAGCTTTGGGAATAATAATACAAGGAATGCAGGATATCCGATATGCCGATATTTTACAACTCATTTGGCCAATAGCTGATACAATACTGATAAAGGTGTAAATGATGAAATGATGTAATATCAATTTCTTGTGCAAAATTAGAAAAATCTTTCGGCTGCATCTGCATCTGCTGAGGATGTCGTGACGTCGCACGGTGGACTTGCCCCCACTGGCCAGTGTGGACTGATCAGGTAGATATATCACCTATTACCAGAAATCTTCTCACATTTTTGATGGCTGAACTAGGTGCAACCAAAGAGCAAGAGAAGGCTGCAGGGATGTGATATCTGGATATTGATGCTAAACCCCACTCCTGTTCTGGTTGTCCAGTAGATTTGTGTTTATGTTGATCTAACAGTGCCATTACTTACATACTTGTGTTAGGTTGAATATATTTGCCTTAGTTCAGAGTCAATTTTCCCTCTGATGAAGACACAGCACGTTTAAATGTTAGTCTAGCTTTGACCAGTAAGACTTAAATTGTGTAACAATTGTATATCGCGAGCAGCTCACTCGTACTTTTCATGCTGCGTTCACATGAAACCGGGCAGACGGACAACAGCCGCTGCATGTAAAGGCATCAACAGCCTCTATGTGAAGACGTGGTCTGTCAGTTACAGTGACTTCAGTTCACATCTAATATGTTGTCATGGCGATGTCGTATTGTTTTCCCTGACCCATGTTTTACTGTCTTTCTCTCGGCTTCTGTGATTAAAATGACATCTGGTTTGTTACTGACGGCTGTCTGCCCGACTGCACGTGAACCCAGCATCAGTGTAACGCTGGTTCCTCCTCACTGCACCCGCCTGTGACTTTTCAAAAGGCATTACATCAAACTGAGCTGACAACTCCGGTGAGTTTCTGTGGTTTCCTACTGTTACGCTTCTACTGAACGTAAAAACATGGCGACAGGACATGGTAGCCACCACCGAGCCGGCCCGTTCAATGTATATATGAATGATACGAACGGCAAATTCAGAGCTTACAGGAGCACTTCAGTTTGTTGATGGGAGTGATTACTGATCAATGAAAAAACCCTTTTGAACCAAATAATTGATTTTTGAGAATAAATAACAGGAGAACTTACACAATATCCCTTCAAGGCCTATTTATGCTCCCTTACGTATGGCGACATCCGTTTCATGCGTTACCATGCGTCGCCGCTTTCATACTTCCATGCGTTTTCTGCATTTCGATGGTTCATATATCAGTTTGTCCACTAGGTGGCAGTGATGAGTTCATAGTTAATTTCCCTGTTTTGATGTCAGTTTACACCGCTTGGTGTCAGAAACGTAGATATGAGTGTATTTTCAGTAGTGTTGTATAAAGTACCCAAAAGCCATACTTGAGTAAAAGTACAAGTACCTTACAGAAAAATGACTCAAGTAAAAGTCAAAGTTGCCGGCTAGAATATTACTTGAGTAAAAGTAAAAAAGTAGCTAGTATTTACTGTACTTAAGTATCAAAAGTAAAAAGTACTGTAAATAAAATGCAATCAGAAATTTGAGTTTAATATTTTCTTTATTTCTGTTTAGTTTAGTTTTTAAGTTTTAATTTGCAAAGTGTAAAGAAGTTTCAATACCTCCTCACATAAACCCAACCATATAGAAAAATACACACAAACATCCTTACAGACCTGCATGCATGCCTACTAACATTCATACCCACGTGCATTCAATATTAAATCATTCCTAATAAACTCTTGGTCCTTGGAGGTGATGCAAACAAACAAAGAACTTGATTGGTTGAACTTTAACGTGACTGCAGTGCGACAGCACATTAACTGTCCATCCAGTCATTACTGAACCCTGAAAAACTTTTGTTCAACCTCAAAAGAAGTTGTTTCTCAAAATGGTGAGAACTCAGTCTGGTTCTTCTTGGACTGAAGACCAGACCAGCGATGCTAAACAGCCGTTCACCTGCTGCTGAGGCAGGTAAAGGCGTGTTTGCTTCAGAGTCAGCTGCACAAGGCTGCTACGAGCTACTAGTCCCACTACAACAAAACAACGATTGTCCATTGGCTATTACGTTCCTTATTTACGTTATGTATTTTGTAACTAGTAACTAAGATGCTCATGTAAATGTAATGGAGTAAAAGTATTGATTTTTCTCTCAAAATGTAGTGAAGTAAAAGTAAAAGTCATCAGAAATAGAAGTAGTAAAGTAAAGTACAAATATAAAAAAATACTACTTAAGTAAAGTAACAAAGTATTTTTACTTAGTTACTATACAACACTGATTTACGGACACACTCACACAGCCTCCCCTCAAAAGCTCCATCCATGTCTACAGATGCTCTTCTCTGTTTGTTTGGCGTCTTCTTTCTCAGGGCTATTTGACGTGTTGCTTTTTTCCGGTTCCTGTTCTTCTT
>JALJCO010009795.1:0-82349 GCA_023101725.1 Atherinomorus stipes
TGAAAACCACCAGGTCGTCTTTCATTATCCTTAAATAGCGGATGTGGTTTTACTGACATTTTGTCATCAAAGTAAAAAACTTTTATAAATACTGTGTCACTAATACATAGGTTATACTATAGGTGGACTAAATACAATTTAAATGTTGAAAGTATGATTAACTTGATGATTGCCTTTTAGACTGAGGCTGAAAAAGTAAAAAAAAGTAAAAATAAAATCACCCATAATAAACAACTGTGTTGCATAATAATGTTCATGTGATTATACAGTATGCCTTATCAAAGTTTAGTCACAAAAACATTTAACAAGTGTTCTCACAAGCTTAAGTCAGTGAGGATGCGAAGGCGCAAAGTAGAAAAGAGAATAGAAAAGCAATTATGTTGTTTTGTTCCTTTTTGGGTTTTCTCTCATATGGTGTCTACAGTAGAAAAGAGAACAGAAAAAAGCAATTATGTGGTTTTTTCCTTTGTGGTTTTTTTCACGTGGTATTTGCAGTAAAGAGAATAAGAGATGTGTAAACTAGGCATTTTACATACTGTGCAGTTCTGGCTGGCAGTTTTGAAGCAGGGGCGGATCAGTTCAGGATCATTGTATCCTTGTTCGTGGGACATCATGAGGTCACATTTCCAGTCTTAAAGCAACTATGAGACTCTGAGAAATGTTTTTTTTTTCTCATGTTGCCAGCAAACCTTTAACATTCTATCTTCACAAAACTACACTCATCTTTATCATTCCGCAGATCACTTTTACACCATTTCTTTCTAATGACATGCAAGCATTAAACAGTTAGAATATTGAGACTGTAATTTACAGTCAATATCTTTTGCAATATTAACTGCTGTTTTTTGCAGGACAGCATTCTGCTGACATGATGCCAAACCATACCCATATTTTTGTTCATACTAAGGCCAAATCATGTGGTTTGTAATCACTTACCCTAACCATGTAGATATTAATATATAACATATTTTAGAGAATAATCAGCAGAAAAGTGAAAAGTCATAGGGTAATATTTACTTTGAATCAGTCAGAAAGTGTGTTCTTGCATGTCAATCTCTAGTTTGCCTGCTTCAGACATCTCTTTTTGTTCCTACAGTAGCAGGTTTATTGCAACGTGTTAAATTGGAAAAAAAAAAAGCCATGTCTTTTAACAGCTTTATCCAATGCAAATTGTAAGAATGTTCCCCAAAAACCCCAAAAAACAGGTTTATTACATGTACTTTCTTGGAAGATGTACAGTTGTATTTCTAAAAATCTCACATTTTAATTGCCTTACTAAACACAGGATGTTCAGCATGTGTTGCATCTCAACCCCCAACACAAAAACTCACATACTGGTGACAAGTGGGACAAAGGGAAGGGCAGTTTGAGCCAGCTTTCCACTGTATTGTTGGTTGACTGCAGGTGGTCTTAACAACTGTGGAACTGCTTGAACTCTGTCCTAATGAACACATTCAAATGAAACACTGTCAAATGGAGCATGTGGAAGTGTTTACGCATGGATGACTTGAATACTTTTAAGGTTCATAGTGTACTTTTGCATAACAATAATGACAAAACTGTGATTTATGATGTGTTTACTGTATTTTAGCATAAATACTGACACATTCTGACTTTATCAACTCATTCAGACAGACGCCTTTTAGACTCGCCATCAGCTAACACATAAAACATTTATCTTTGCCATTTAAATCCTCATAAAATCATATGATGATATCTTTGTCCAAGTAGTCTCACACTCACCAGGAACATGTTAGAAACATAAGCGATAATGGTAATTTCATTCAAAAACCTGTTGTTAAATTTCAGTAATGAAGATGCTGATGCTCTTTCAGCCTTTCAACAGTGATGATTTTTGTGCTTTCATTTGAAAGCAATGCTTAAAAATTTGTGTTTTTCAGGATATGTTGAACAAAACAAGAAGTGAAGACATGGACAGAGAATGGGACAAAAGATTCTTTCTTTTTTTTTAAATTTATTTTTTATTGTCTTTTCCACAATGTAAACTTCATATACACACATACAAGGTCATCTAATAAAAGCCACTTTGAGCTGACTATCCTTAAGTATCCATGGTTACAAGACAACCAAAATTTTGGCTGCGAAGACAAATTATACTGTACATCAACAGAGAAAAACAAAACAAAACAAAAAACAAAACAAAAAAAAAAAAAGGAACCATACAACATTTAGCATTGAATCAGGATGTAGTGTACTCATTTTACGTAGTTACTTTTTCTGTCCAGTTTTCTTCAACTTGAATACCTCCACAAAATATCCATAATCTTCCCATTAGTTCACTTGTCTTAAACAAAGTCAGGTCTGTGCTGTCTTATATATTTTAACCATCCATTCCAGATATTTTTTAATTTATCAGCCTCCAGTCTTATTGACAGTTTATTTTCTCCATATAATAAATACTTAACAAGATATCAATCCAGTCATCCACTTTAGGGACCAGATCATTTTGCCATCTTCTGGTTACAGCTTTTTACCAGCCAGCAACATTATTCTCAGCATTTTTCAGTCCTCCCCTCTTCTTAATTTCAAAACACTAATATTTCAAATTGCAAATTGAATTGGAATCTTAATTTTAATCACCTCTTCAATCACCTGTTTATTTCTAACCAATACTGACTTATTAACGGACATCTCCAGAAGATGTGATAATGATCATCTACTTTTATAGGGACAAAAGATTCTTGAGAATAAACTCGTAATATCTTGTTCCCCTCAAAGGTGTGTTTCTATGTTTTGACAGGTTGTCTGTGTCTTGATTTGAGCACCTTATGCCGCCCTTGTGCCTTTTAAAAAAAGATTCTCGTTGCATCACCTTGTTTGGCATTTCTAACTCAGTTCAGTCATTTTGCGTCTCTTTTAGTTATATTTTTCAGTAATTTTACATCACTTTTATGGTGTTTATACTTTTTTTTGTGATTTAATTGATTTATCTAACAACAAAATGTTAAAAAATCACTTCAAATGGAGACTCATATTCCCAATTCACAGGTCCATGTACACTTTGTCCAATGGACAATTAATCCCTCTGTGTCAGGAGATGTCCTTTTGAGATTTGGGAGGCGGCGATAGCCTGATTGTTTTATTTATCAGTCTATTCTATCAAGACTAATAGTTAAACCACAATAAATAAGATAAACAGAGCTTCTTAACGCTCACACACAACACAAACACAACAAGGAGGAGACAAGACAATGAAGTACAACCTCTGCTCAAGCAGCTTGTTTCTGGTGGGATTTCTGTTAATTTTTTATTCTCTGTGTTACAGATTCCAAAAACACAGAATGTGTATGGTTTCCGTTAAACATCCATCTTCTCAGTTTGGTTCATTTGGTTCATATGTGCCACACACACACACATACAGACTCAGTAAACGTATTAAAGGGAGTTTCTTTTTTTATTCTGGGGAGAATGGCTTACTTCACATTTCTGCTGAGATTCAGTGAGATTGAAAATCACAGAAAGTTTTAACATTTCAGTTTGTGTCTTTTATCAGTCCGGGTAAACGCTCAGCTCTTCAACATAAATCTGCTGTTATCCTTTCACTTTTCTATCATATTGCATCTTATTATATGAAAAGGTGAGCTGGAATGCTTTCTTAGCAATTGATCTTGTTGTGACCCAACCATATTAGAAATGATGTGACATCCTAAATTAAATGAATGGCGCAATGGGAGATTTCTAAGTCTGTGTTAGTTCCTCGTGACTCATGAAATGACACCAGTGGTCGCAAGTGATCACGCATGTGAGTGTACATTGACGACTTTGAAAGGTTTCAAAGCATTTTGTTGCTTTTTCCCGATGAGGAGGTCAACAAAGTCACTGACTTGTTGATTAAAACCCTTTGGACGAAGTGTCTCCATCAGAATACACAAATACAGTGCTGTTTTCTGTAAAGATAAATAAATAAAAAGATCTCAGAAGTATTCCATGAATATATCATCAGGCATAACAAGAACAGACAAACCTTTAAAAAATGCAGACTGTAGCAAATTATCAAACTTTTCACAACACAGACCTCCCTCTTTGTTTGAGCAAACTTCATACGACTATGTCTTTTTAAGTCCACCTATTCTCATTGAACAAAAAGCAAAAATTTAAGCTTTTTTGATAGACACATCTTTTTTATTTGTGGCCTCTCAAAGTTTTTCCATGTTTTGTTTTTGTTCAATCAAAAAGGAAATAAGTCATATAATTGCAAAATGTGGACAATAATTACCTGAAATGAACCAAAACCTTACTGAAGGTCATCCTCAGTAAATAAGAGAAAAGAAGGACACGCACACATGCTGATGCCTGCTGACACTGTAACAATCACCTTGAGGGCAGAAACGTATGATGTGAGTTCCCAGAAGAGCTCAGGCTGGGAGGACTGCACCGAGGCTAACAGGCTGAATAATAAAGACAAGGCTGCTGCTGTGTACACATCACGTCCTTGTAGATTTTTGGATTTATCACTAGTACAGTTTGAGATGACCGAAAGCAATGTGCAACCCCCTCTACTTCCTGAAAACCTGCCTGAACAAGTTGTTCAGCCTCTGTGATTGAATCCTAAAGTCATGGCCCTTTTTTTTTTTTTTTTGTAAGGCCTTGTTCACTAATCTTTCAAGGGAGGGGAAAAACACACTACTAAACAACTCAGTGATGTAAAGCCTCTTATTGGATGCTTGGTCATAGCTATGAAAATAAATAAATAATAGAAGCATGCCTGCAAAAATATCATCCACAATATCATCTTTTTCGTGGAGCTGACTGTAGTTCTAAGATAATAAATGGTTTAAAGACGCACGACGTAACTTTTAGACCTTAAAATGATGCGTTTCTGACTCGTTTTGATGGAAAACCAACATTCACTATGCACATTTTTGAACCATGACTACCCAGCAGCGTCCCGAGGCTCAGAAACTGTAGTATGTAAGTTTTGTATCCAAGACGGACCGTGACGTTACATCCGACTATTAGTTGTGCACCGCGTCACTTACTAGCAAACGGATATGAACTAGATATGAACACTGTGGGTGTTTTGAACGTGCATCATGTTGGATTCGGCAAAGAAACGCAAGGAAACAAAACCGGAGGATGAGAGGAAAAGAAAGAGGAAGGGACAAAACAAGAGTCAAGATAAGACTGTCTTTTTCTGGCTGGAGTGAATCACAGTACAGGTACAATGCAAGATGGATGCTAGTTTAGCCGTCGATAGGGGGTGCGTCACTGAGAACACTACTAAAAGTTCAGTTGTGGGCTTTTAAAGCTAGAGTTGGCAATGTTGGAAAAATTGTTCGAGCAAGCAAGCAACATTTTTTAAAAAAACACACCACCTGGAACCACCCCTTCAGAGTGCAGGGACGTGTGCGCTGATGTTTTACAAGCAGGTTAACGATAACAGCCGAGTGGATAGCTCGTTAGCTTGACGGTAAACAGCTGACAAACCATGTTTCTTAAAGCTTTAATCCACTCACCTCCAACTGCTTTTGCGGTGTAAAAAGTCCACACTGCAAACATCAACGCCTCCAAGACTTAATCCTTATCTGTTGTTTTGTTTAGTTTTTTGGCGCAGCAGCAGTTAGCAGTCCGTTAGTTATATTTGTTTACTGTGAGCGGTAAACAATTATCCACAGTGCCACATTATCCCAGTGCTGCCCTATAAGATTAGCATCTGGTGACCGTGAGAGAGCCTCTGGAGTACAGTACATTGTCATAGACTAGAAACCAATTGGAGATTATTTGAGCTTTGTGACATGGTTCATTTTTCATCTTGTGATGGGAGTAGCTATCACAAGATGGAACACTGTGGTCATGAAGGGATGGACATGGTTGGCAACCATACTCGGGTAGGCTTTGGTGTTTTAACAATTATTAGTTGGTACAAAGGGGCCTAAAGTAAGGCAAGAAAATATCCCCCACATCATCCCCCACCCCCAGCCTGAACCACTGACACAAGGCAGTCATTTCAAATTATGACTCTACCATCAGAAATGGAGATTCATTATGTTACAAGTCGCAACCATAAACAAAAGGAAGATGTAGGAGTAAAGTTTAACAATTCTAATAGCACTCCAGCTCAAACTACCTCATCCAGACTTTGTACTCAGAACACATCACACACTTGAGTTTAACCATACACCACACAGGGCAGAAAATCCGCTAACAACACGGCACACAGAGCACTTGAGCCACAGTATGCTGCATAAACCAAAGCAAATGAACACCACAATCAATTCCACTGCAAGTCAGGTGTGGTGAGTTGGCTAGTACAAGGATGCACAGCATTAAGAGGAGGTGACCAAATAAAAACAGGCAAGACAAACTAAAAAGATTAAATCTTAGTTAGTCCACTTTTACAGATGCCAAGATAATAGGCAACAGTTCAGACCAAGAGTGGACTAACTGAAACAAAACAAAACCCCTAATTAATAAACTCAAAAGGACAGCAGGAAATGGTGCGTAAAACTGCAACAAAACAAAAAACAACATTACTACAACAATCTAAAAATATTTTAGTTCATTCTTGAACTATTTTTATTTAAAAAAAAAAAAACAACATATCTGCAGCATCACATCCTCACACCACATCTACCACCTTCCATGGACCCAAACTTAAAGCCCCGACCCTGCCATACAAAACATCTTAAGAACCTACAGTGTATAAAACATACCATATTAAAACCATATTTACCAGATTGAGAGATCATTCAGAAGATTTAAGACACAACGTAAACCCAGCTACAACCTGGCCACCTGACAGAAACTGGCACTCGCCAGCAAACAGCCACTTCTTATTGGGGAAAGTTTACCTGAGGCCAGAGTGGCACCCCGTGGTGTCACCCATTACAATTAGACCAGGCAAAGTTTTCCCATCTCATATTGTTTACTGTTCTTAGCTGACAGGAGTTACACCCACTGTGGTCTTCTGCTGCTGGACGTTACTTTGGTTGGAACAAGTGGTTATTTGAGCTCCTGTTGTTTTTCTATCATCTCCAACCAGTATGGCCATTCACCAATGACATTTGAATACATTGGATGCATTTTGACCCAGGCAGCTGCTGCTCCTGGATTTTTCTTTTTTAGACAATTCACTGCAAAAACTCAAATCTTAGCAAGTATATTTTTCTAATTTCTAGTCAAAATATCTCATCACACTTAAAATAAGACAAAATTACTTAAAGGGAAACATTTCAGTATGACATACTATAAGATCTTGTTTTAAGGCAATGCATCTTATTTCAAGAAATCTAGCAAGAAAATTTTGCTTTTGCTATTGGGAGGTTTTTTTTTTTTTTTTGCTTTATTACAAGCTAAAAAATCTTGGCCATTTTTAAAATAAGTAAAAAAAAAAATGTTTTTATTTATTTTTTGCTTGTAATAAGCAAATAATTCTCCCAATGGCATAAGCAAAATTTTCTTGATAAGATTTCTCGAAATAAGATGCATTGTCTTAAAAAATGAGCTTATAGCTTACTGAAATGTTTCTCTGTAATTATGTCTTATTTTGAGTGTGATGAGATATTTTGACTTGAAATTAGAAAAATGTATTTGGTAAGATTTGAGTTTTTGCAGTGTAAACCTAAGACTGTTGGGAGTGAAAACCCTAGTGTTTCTGAAATACTTAGACCAGCCTGTCTGGCACCATCAAAAAAAAAAAAAAAAAAAGAAATACTTTGTTAATCCCAATTTGGAAATTTGCTCTTTGCATTTAACCCATCTCAGGTTGAACCTGAAGGCAGTGGGCTGCTATTTAAAGCACCCAGGGAGCAGTTGATGGGGGTTAAGGACCCTACTCAACAGTGGTTCACCTGAGTGTCACATTGGGGACTATGAACCCAGATCTGCCCCCAAACCATAATATGATCAACTATGATAAGCTAAAAGTCCCTTAAATGCCCTTTCTTCCTCAATTATGATAAGCTGAATCCTGACCATGTCTACATGTTGAAATGAGTAAACCTCATAAAGTGGTTGGTGAGTGTATTCTAAAAGATGACAAACAGAAAAGCAGCATGTTGGAATGTTTGGAAAGGTCAAATCTTCTGACAGATGAGATCAAAATGAAGATGTTTGGCCATAATATTCAGTGTCTCTCTTGGTGACAGCATAACACAGCATATCAATACGAACACTTCCTCCTAGCTGTTATGCACAGTGGTGGAAGGTTGATGATTTGGCTTCATTAGGCAGCCACAGGACCTGGACACCTTGCAGTCACTGAGTTGACCATGAAGTCCTCTCTATACATAAGTGTTTTGGATTTGTATGTGAAACCAACAGCTAAATAAGAGATAATGATCTTGACCTCAGAAACAAATTTACAACAGTGTGACTGTAAAATGAAGGGTCAAGGTGTTGCAACGGCCTCAATCTGATTACAATGGTATGACGGGACCCTATGAGAGAACTATACAGAATAAATGTGGCAAAATTCAGTGAACTGAAGCAGCTTTGCAAAGAAAAGCGTGTCAGAATTTCTCCACAATGAAATGAGAAAATGATAACATCATAAAGAAAGCATTTACTTTAAGTTATAGCTGCTAAAGGTGGTTCTGTGAGCCATTAAATCAGTGGTATAATTGATTATTCACATGCATTTTGAGCTAGATATTGTTTGTAATGATTTGTGCCAAGGTGTAATGTCAAATTTTAAGATCTGCGAAGTTTGGGAGGACTTTATGCATTCTTTGAATTTTGATTAGACTTATAGTAGCTATAAGTTTGAATAAGCACTCTACTAAAAACTGTAACTGAGTTTTACAAAGAATTTTGAATACAGTATTTTTATGTACTGGGGTGTGTGTGTTATTTATAGAAAAATTAATGTGTTGCAAAACACATCATGACTCAGACTTTAGGGGCTGTTCACTTTTTAGTGTCAACATTTATCTTTGGTGATCTGATGGGCACAAAGTGTACATGTTAAGACGTGCCATTCCTCCCCACATGTGTGCTGCGTGACTGTGTGTGATCTGATCTGTTACTCAGCAAATAAAAGCTTTAAACCGTGTCACTCAGGCAGCAGAACAAACAGAACAAAAGTATGTCTGTTTCTGTGAAATCACAAATTTATTCAGAAAGGAACAGCTCATATTTGAGAGCATCACATTTGTTGCAGAAGTATTTGTTTCAAGAAGCTTGGTTTTGTAGCAAATGTAGTAAAAGAGAATTGAAAAATAAAATAATTAGTGATGTTGCTGAACTTAGCAGCAGCCCAAACTTCTGTTATATTATTTCCAATGACCCAGCATCTTGTCTCACCTTTGACATAACTATTCTAACTTATAGAGTTATAGTTGCCCAGGTATAATGGTTAAGAGACCTAGGTAACAATGCGTCATAGTGTAACAGTATTTGATTTTATTTTAAGTGGGGTTTTTTTTTTTCCTTTTTGCATTGGTCTTTTCATTTATCTTATTCATTGTTTTTTTATTTTATTTTGTCTTATAAGTTACCATTGATATTATTTTCCATATTTCATACTGATTTTTTTCGTGGGACTGAGTTGTACTGTGTATAATTGAAAACTAAAAAATAAAGTATTCCAAAAAATAAAGTTACAGTTGGATTGCAGATATAGTGGTTTTGAAATATTGCCAGCAGTGTCAGGTTGACCAAGACCTTACTTGCGACTATAGGAGCTGTTGTGTCATGTCCCCAGGGTACAATGGCCGACTTTGCAGCAAGTAAATGCAGTGTCATTCTTTGTCATATGAACACCGAATCAGCTGTAAAGGGTCTAGATTACTTTAAAGGCGACTCTCCGTTCCTTCAGTACAAAAGGTGGTTTTGGAGCTTGCTCGGCTTGATTACTCTAACAGTGTCTTTACTGGTCTACCTAAAAAAAAAAAAACAGTTAAACAGCTCCAGCTCATTCAGAACTCGAGTTCTCACTAAGACCAGAAAAGTGGATCACATCAGTCCAGTTCTCAGGTCTTTACACTGGCTGCCGGTCCATCAGAGAATAGACTTTAAAGTTCTGTTGCTAATCTATAAAGCTCTGAATGGTTTAGGCCCAAAATACATCAGTGACCTCTTGACCCAGTATGAACCTACTAGACCCCTCATGTCATCTGGATCCAGTCTTTTATCAGTTCCAAGAGTCAGAGCCAGACATGGAGAAGCTGCACTCAGCTTCTATGCTCCACATGTCTGGAACAAACACCCAGAAAGTCTTAGATCAGCTGAAACAGTTTATTTAAATCCAGGTTAAAGACCCACCTGCATTTACATAGATTTTATTCAAAAGTTAAATCTGCACAGCTCTATATTCTCTTTCTTTACCCCACTGTAATGCTTATGTTTTATGTAAAGCACTTTGAATTATCCTGTACATGAAATGTGCTATACAAAAAAACCTGCCTTGCAGCATCTCTGCTCAATGTCTGCAAATATGTACAGGATATATTTTCTGTGGATAACTCATCCTGTGATTTTTGATGCAACTTTTTGCACCATGCAATTCTTCCAGAAAAAGCCTCACATCAGGTCAGCAGATGGTCCCAGAATGTGTCCCATTCTTGGATCATCATAAGTATAGGCGGTGGTCCACCTCTGAATGTAACCTGACCAGTACACATAATTAATTAATCCTAAGATGTGAGAGACAGTATACAGTGTTAAATACAGGTGAACACACATAGCCTGACATTAAATGTCCAATGTTCTACCCTGAATTTTGAAGGTGATATTTAAAAAACCACCAAAAAGAACAGTAGACAAACTGTGTGAACTTTGCGCTTTTATTTTTCTGCAAATACACTAGAAATGTTTACAAAAGCACTGTAAAAACATCTGTGCAGTGTAAATTATCAAAACTAAAAATGGATATTACTTTTGAAATAATTTTGCACCTAACATGACAAGGGGGAGGGGATTGTCATTTTCAGCAGCAAAACAAAATTAGTATATCTCAAAGGAAATGTCTGCTAGAATATTGAAATGGGGAGACATGATGGTTGCATTATAAAGAGCAAATTAAAGAAAACTCATTAACAAGGGGGATGGTATGGCACTACTGCTCATCCCTGAAGGAGGGCTTCATTCATCTAGATATGTTACACAACATTATGCTTTACTCAGTCAAGATAATCAGCCTTCCAGTGAATCACTCCAGTTTAACAGAAACAGTGCTTCGCTTTACAAAAACACACCTTCTCATACCAAAACAGCAAAAAACCTTACCACTCATAACACACTCTTACAGACTGTACAGCACTGTTCCCAGTGTCACAAACTGCTCCATCTTTACACCTTTTTTTTTCTTATTTCAGCATGAAGCAAAAACTGAAATGATCAATGAAATGGGCTTGTAATCAAACTGAATATTACAAACTAATTCACACTACAAAAATAAGAAAAATACTACGTGAAATTAACGTAACTGACAAAAATTCAGAAAAATAAAATTTAAATATTTTGTGGCCCCTTAAAAACATCCACAATTTATTGTACACAACTGTATTGCTCTGTCTTACTTAATACTGAGATCTTTACTGCTCAAAGAGCATTGATTACTTTTGTTTGCTTTGCACAGGGTCAGAAAAAAGCAATACCCATCTTTTATCTTTTTTTTTTTTTTTTTCTTGCCTTGATGTAAAAGGCACATACATACATGCATTCACACAACACAGTTGCAAATACTTCACAGAAATGGTGGCATGGATTTTTTTTTTTTCTCTTTTTTCTAAAGGAAAGGTAGGCGGTGAGTTTGTGGCACAGCCGTTATCACAGAGAGTAAACACAGCGCCCGGGCAGCTCTGTGTGGGTTATCTTTGGTCAAGCAGGGACGAGCCAGTGGGTGAAGGACCAGACTTTAAAGGTCAGCGTAGTGGAGTGGAGTGGAGTGATGGCTCAGGTCTGCGTGTTTGAACAAGATCGCATTCACTCTGAATTAAGGTTTCTCAGGTTAAGGTCAAGGTATTCAGTAAGGTGAACAACTATGAACCACAAGTTTGCACAAGGTGGTGGTCACATGCAAGCAGGAAGAATACAAAGGCCTCTTGTGAGCCGATTTCACTTCTGAGGAAGAGGTGAACACAGATATGTTTGCTTTGTGGCTCAGAATTAAAAATACATAGATAATGTGGTTCTTTCTTTCCATGTTACATGAGGCTATGGCAAAAAGATGGTTAGCTAAGCTTAGCACAGCACAAAGACTGAAAATGAGAGAACAGGAAAGGCTCTTTCTGCAACACTTTGCTTTTCATATATAAACAGCCCCAACAAGACATTTGGACAATGCCAGAATACCAGTTTCCTCTCAGTTTCAGGCTTTGTACCAAGCTAACTAGCATCCTGCTAGAGGAAAGAGTAGCATCTTAAAGGAAAAAACAAAAAGAAAGACTCTCCACCACTGCTACTCGACCAAGAATCAGACTTCCAACACTAGTCGTGGATAGTGCAGAAGTGGCTCGACCCTTTTGGGCGCTTCCAGTGAATTCCCAAGTTACTAACCCTAATACAAAAGTCCCTATAATACATGTGATATGATCGTAATCAACTACCAACGAGGAATAAGTGGTTCAACTTTACAAATACGTCTTATGATAACTGTAACTGTTAATTCCGATACATGGCAGCAAGCTTTGGGCTTTGTATCTTGTGCTCAGGTGTTAAAGGTTGGCAACACAAAAAGCCTTCAATGCCGTAGACTTGAATGCAAGCCCCTGTGGGTCAACCATAAAGTCGATGACAGCACATCATAGTTAATACCCCATATACAAATGGAATTCCAAAAGGTTATGGCATTTTTTTAGCAGCAATAACAAATACAAAAGTATATCAAAAGAAGACACTCCATGTGCTGGAAAAGCAGGTAACACAGAGGCATGGATGTCTGTTGCCCGTTTACAACAACATCCTTCACAAACAACACTAGCCAGGACAAATCATTGAAATGTATTTAACACATGGGCCACTTGCATTGAAAAAACCAGGACAAAAAACAAACAAAAAAAAAAACAACAAAACAATTAACAAAGAAAGTATAAACCAATGACAAAACACTGGGCACAATTTCCAGGCAAAGTGCAGGGAATTTTTCCAGTTTGACAGTATTATGGCCTTAAATTCACTCCCCACTGGCGAACGCCTGCGGGTCTGACATGTGACCAGACAAGTGTGTCGGACAAAGAAAACATAAGACAAAACAGTGATTCAAGTGCTGTGTGCCGAGTTTGCCTGAATGCCTACAGCTCCTTGGCAAACTGAATGACTGCACAGCGGTGAGTGGAGTAAGAACCTCCCACTCTCAGTGGTCACGGCACTTGACAGTGTCTTTGACAGATCAGCTGTAAATTCACCAGGACATGCTAGTCTTGTGTGAGGACTGGCTTTAGCAATCCAAATTGTGCTTTTTCTAATAAGTAACAGTGTAGACGTGCGGGAGCGTCGACACCGAAGCAAAGTTAGTGTCCGTCAGCACACCTAGGACTGCCAGCTGGATTTGGTCAGAGGTATCTTAACAGTTCCCCTTTAAGTGTAAGAAAAGATTCCAGCTTATTTGAACAATGTTTAACAATATAGAACACGCTGAACCACTGTAAGGCAGAAAGCAGGTTCAAGTCTCCCTTGTAAGTTCTGTGGGTGTTTTTTTTTTTTCCTTCCTTTTTAGTTTGAATGCGTGAAAAAGCTTAATGGTGCAACTTTTCTAACTTACAGCTAACAAGCCATTACTTTAATCAATAACTTCAGAATATCTTCTTTAGTCTAGTGTTTTAATTAAGAAAATGTAGAAAAAAAACTGTGGGAAAACTAATTCATTAGCATTTCAGGTTTTAATACTACACTGTGCGCATTAGAAGACAGTCCATCAAAAAATGGGACACTGGGATGTGAGTTAAAGGTGCACACAGTTTCACTAACTCAAACTGGAAGTGTGTTTTTTGTGTGGATGCACTAATTCATCATAGGAAAAAAAAAAAGGCAAAAACATGTTTGGCTCAGTCTGTTTTTTCTTTTCTTTTTTAACAAAATATACCAAGTTCAATTTTGTTAGCAAAACCACTTAATCATCTGAGCTCAGATTTTTGTCCTAAAGATTCGTGTACAGGGGCTTTTTTTTTCTTTTTAAATCTGAAGGCTCAAAAGTTTCTCCTCACACAATACTGCTGAAGAGAAGAGCGCAAAAATACAACTGTAACAACATCCGCTGTTGTTCGTGCGAATGCCAATACGCTCTCCGAGCTTTACGAGCCAGCAAAGTCTGCTCATAAGATCATGCATCCGTGTGCAACAGCGTCATCTATGCTACTGTGTTCCCTCAGAAGAATTACAGAAAAGGCTGGTCCTCGCTGAGCCCACCCCTTAGTCCCTTCATGTTTAGGACCAACCAGGATGGAAACGAGGATAAGGGTGTTGGGGGTTTGTGTTGCAGTACTGCAGGCAGTGAGGGCCATGCTCAGCAGGTAGAGTGGAGGAGGATGGACAGTCAGAAGAGGGCTCATTGAGAGGAGCAATGTCTTTGTTGACTAAACAATCACTGTGGTTTTCTTTTTTGTTGTCCCACTGTTTTCCCCATCCTCCCCACCCACGGTAATGTGACACCCCTGTGCTGTTCCCTCAGCCCTCATCCTGTGCTCCACACTTAGGAGGAGGAATCCTCAATCAACACTTCTGCGCCTCCACTGGAGACATGGCAATGTAAGAGCCGTTCCTCATCTGCTGGTTGGCCTGCGTTTCCGACGGCTCGTCCGGTTTGTCGCTGACCTGAGTGTACGCCGTGTCGTCTTTTGCCGTCTGAGCAGGAAGAGTCAGCAGGAGAGAAACAAAGTCAGTGCAAACCAAACCATGGCGAGACGTCCAAATATTGTGTATTAACACCACTAACATTAAAATGGGAGTAAATGTTTTGACTTGAAATGCTCACATAAAAAAAAAAAAAAAAACAGGATATACACCGGTTATCGGTAATTACATACAATATAAACATTCAAAAGGAAAAATTACAACACTGAGGCGAGAACTTAAGAGAGCGTCATGTTGCATAAGGTCAATTAAAAATGATAAAAAATTGAAGATGGATAACAAATTAAAAAGAGAATTGAAAACAAGGCAAAACTGAAGACTTACAGTAAAAGAATGAAAAGCTTCAGTAAAATCAATACGTTTTACTTCATTCTAAAACAGAAAAGGGGAAAAAAAGGGGGGGGGTTACAGAAAATTAAAATTAGAACATGGTTAATACAACATTTCACATTGCAATTAAGCAGTCTTAAACATTCCAAGCTAAAGCCCTCAACGCTCATTCTCAATGAGTTTATCTGGATACACATCCAGCTAGAACTGGTTAGCCTTGCTTAGCATACAGCCTGGAGCACATAGCTAGCTTGGCTCTGTCAGAGGGTAGTAAAATCCGAGAAGAAAAGCAGCTGAAAGATTTTATCTGTTGTATTTAATATGCAAAAAAAGCTGGATTAGATTTCTTTTTCCCTTCAGAAAGAGCCAGGCTGCCTGTTTCCAGTCTTCAAGCTAAGCTAATTGTCCTTTTGCAGTAGCTGCAGCTTCAAACTCAGCATATTAATGCTAAAGTGGCATCAATTTCGTTATATTTGTCTCGACTAAATGTGAATATCTTCCAAAATGTCACACCGTTCTTATAACATGTTCCCTCTGCACTGTGAATAACCTGAACTGAAGTAATCTGTGAGGACACAGTTCAGGCCCACAAATCCTGCACTGCTAGAGATAAGAGGGAAACATGTGCTGTACATCTTCCTCGGGTTATTTTAGTTCAATAACCTGCAGCTAAACTAACTTATAGTTGTGCTGACTGAAGGGAAACAGACATTTCTTCCTTAAGTTGAGAATGCATGAACTGTTAGAAAACATTCAGAAAGAAAAAACAAAACAAAACAAAAACCAAGCACCATTTGATCCAAAATTACAGTCGTAGAAAATTGCTCATGCTGGCTTTGTTGCACAGGAATCATGCAATTTGTTAGTTAAACTTGCAGCAGCAGGAGAGTTGATGCTGGGAACTGTTAAAACATGCAAAAAACTCAGTCAAAACTTTTAAAACTAGTATTCACTGTGGCATTTTACTACCACCTACTATCAGACTAGGTCTCATTTATACCCATTTACACTGTGAGCTGATGTCAGTGGGCACACACCTCACACCTGAGTGACTGTGTGAATTATTACTACAGTTGAGAGCATGAAAAAAACCTTCTTCCTACCTTCTTCTGGCGGTTTCGGCAGAACAAGACCACGAGCACCAGCAGGAGGATGATGCCCAAGCCCACGATGAGCAAGGGGAAGTTTGACACTAGTGTTACAATTAGAAGTAGAGTCCTCATCTGAGATGCTGAATCGTCGTCAATAGTCGCCGTCTGTGGTCAAAGAAAGAAGACAGTATTGATCTGCAGATAATTCTCATTTACCGGCACAGCTTCGGTACGTGCTCATGGGGAGAGGCCTCACCTCATTGACGAACATGATGGGGAAAATGGTCTCATTGATGTACATAGTTTTACTGCAGGGTGGAAAACAGATGAAGAGGTCAGGGAAAGGGGGGCATCCATCTCCACACAGCTCAAATGTCAAATGTGGCGCAACGACAAAGTGTGTCAGAGTTCAATAAACTTTGACTTACGGGAAGCCTGGGACTCTATTCAGAATGACATTAAGCTGAGCTCTCTTGCAGGCACGAATGGGAACCCCTGTCGTCTGAAAGAGATTAAGAAAGAGGTTCTCTTTCTTGCTTTTTCTGATAACCCTCATTAACAGCGCAAAAACTGCAGTCCTAAGCATTAATATATCACTTACATTGCATTTAAAAATCACCAGGATTGTCCTTATTTTATTAAAAAAATAATCTAGAACATGCAAGCTAACCAAGGCAAATGTAGAAACATCCATAAGACACATGTAAAAAAAAGAAAAAGGGTTGTCTTACTGGCTGCAAGTCCAGGTAGGTCTCATGCTCGTCCTTGTTGGGGTTCAGTCCATCGATGGCGTTAATGTACTTAGGATCCGCTTGATAAAAGTGAGGGAAGGAAACCACAATGGGAGCACCTTAAAGAAAACAAATCAGATAAATACATGTGAAATGTTTGATTCCTAAGAGGACTGAGGAAATAACAATAAAAGGTTAGAAAATGATTAAAGCAATGCAAGATAACATGTGGTACTATCTACTGACAAAAACCCTGATGTAGTATCACATCAGCTGATAGTAGAATCGTATATGTGTCTGTCATGTTTTACTGAACGTCAACATTGATAAACTTCCACTGGAAAGACAGGAACTTTTTTTTTAGCAACAGCAAAGATAATAAATTACTAGATTACTTCGACATGCTTTTAATCAAGGAGCCCAGCTCATTATGTGCATGTACATGTCAGATTAAATACATAGAATTTATCCCAAACGACACAAAAGGTGCAAACACTAATATCTATAATTAAAAGATATACAAAATGACTTCAGGTTACAGCTGCTGGCAACTGACTAACTTATAAGTCAATTAAGTGTCAGAAAACAGGGAAAAAAATACTCAAAAAAGTAGCCAAAGCTGAGGAATCAAGACATGTATGTAATTAAAACAAAAGAAAAATCAAAAGATAACTTTAAGCTGAATTTGATTATAATAATATGCAAATTTATCCTTGTTAAGAAATGCATTTTTCAGAGATGCATGTAATACAAATACATGGTCGGCTACTCTAACCTTCCTGCTGTCTGTCTCAGTTTTTAACATAATCCAGTTAAACTTTTACTCATCTTCTTAGATATTTGTGTTTAGTACAGAAGCATTATCTTTGGCTTCATTTGTAAAAAAATAAAAAAATGCAGTTCTGAACATTTTTGCATAAGTTGGAATAGTAATAATAAAAAGTTTGTGGCTTTTCTAGTTTAACCCTCAGTTTCAGAATGACACCTCGCCACAGACAACAGAGCTCGATGATTGGCTGTCAGCAATGCAACGCAGAAAAATCCCACCAATCAGGTGTTTTTGCCTCATATGAACCACAGGAAGTGAATTTGACTGATACTCAGGTCAAAATAAAGTGAGTCAAACCACCAACCTAAAATATTACTTTATAAAATGCTTCCATCTGCTAAAATAAACTGGAAATAAATGAAAAATAATTGCTATAAAAAGGATAAAGTTTGTTGTATAGACTAACAACAAAGTCCAGGGTTACAGTAGCATATCTTTGAATGATACCGCATCACCTTCATCTGTCCAAAAGCGTGGAGATTGCCTTATCAGAGCAATCCCACTCCACTCAATGGCCGCCAATAAAATGCTTCAATAACCTCCACACACACACACACACACACACACACACACTCAGCACAGTTAATCATTGAACCGTTGTTGAGTAAAATCTGGAAAGCTCAAACAGCAGGGATGTAAGATACCAGTCAGGGGACGCAGTGGCTGACAGAACATTTTTGGGAGGGGGTTGTAAAGAGGGGGAACTGTGTCATGAGGCTGGTTCGTGATCAAAGGGAAGTGATGGGTAACTGGGTCAGGCTCTGTAGGGACTGAGGAGGGGCAGACTGAAACGGGGACAGGGAAGCGCTCGTACCTTCTCGACAAACGCTGACTTTGAGCACCCCGGTACCGAGACATTCTTTTTTTGGCACACAAAAACCAGCATTGGCGGGATTGTCTTCGGGGCTCATGAGGACGTCACTGGGGGGTGCAAAGCGGTAAGCCTGGATCCCTTTCACCTCAACATCCTCCACGTAAGCTAAATGAATAGACCTAAAGAGAGGGAGAGAAAGCGTGTTACATGCAAGCTCCCCTAAAAGGAAGGAAGGAAATATCCGTTTTCTAATTTGTAAATCCTTAATGCAGTCAGGACTAAAAATAAAAAAGCACCACGCACGGAGGGAGAATTTCCTGTAAAACAATCCCTGAGGCCCCGTCTCCTACAGTACAATCTACATTTCACTTCATCATCTGTCTTATCATAAGTTGTAATAACTTATGTCCTAATCAGGGTTTGTGAGAACACGAAATGACTCAGCTGTCATTTCCCACCATAAATACCTCCCTGGAAGTTCTGGTCCTCGCCCTCTCTGGATGATTTAACTGTAAACAAATTTGTAGCTGCGTAGGCACACGTGCATACCTGCAGAGATCAGCAGCAAAGATGTACAGCAGCTCGTTCCTGTTTATGAGCGGGTGGAAGACGGCGCCGTCCGTTCCGTTAATCATGTTGCTCTGTTCTGAAGACCACCACGACATATTCCTATTGATCCAAGAGGAAACAGGGGATGTTAGCGTCAGAAGAGCCGGAAAGTAGCGTTTAGCAAACCCAGGTTTGAGATGCAGGAGAAATCGGGGAAAAACAAAAAACAAAAAAAAACTGATGACAAACGTTTGTACTGTCATGCAGCTTTACTTAGCAGTTCCAGTATAAGGCAAATACTCAACAGTAACCCCCCAAAATAAAGATTTTTCTTCTTTCTTTAACATTGCGAAGCATTTTCTGACTGTTTGCAGGTTAAGAATCACTCATTCAACTGTATTTTAAAAAGTATTGAAACACTCAGCCTCCACTAGCAGTAACAATAAAATCTGAAATACTTTTGCATCAGTGGTAATGAACTAATTTCCCACTGGTCTGAATTTTATCCACTTTCAAAGTGCACTCTGAGCAACTTCGGGTATCCAAACATACATTTTGCAAGCTTGCCTTAACTTTAGTCAGAGGTCAAAGGACTATGGACTCTCGGATGCAGGTTGTGTAAACCTGAACATCATGATTAGAGGGAAGTGGGAGCAATGTGCTGACTTAAGTGTTTCCTATGGTACAGGAAAGTCAGGAAAAGGGGTTAAAAACGGTTCTTTTCACGGACACTTGGCATTGCTCGACACCAGCATTTACCTCATGCCATTCCACGTGTCGATCTTGCCATAATCCAAGTAGTTCTGCTCGCCGGTGTGGAACACAAACTCTCCTTCATGGGTGCCATTTTTCTGTGGGAAAACAAGATGAGGCACGAGGTTCAGACAAAACTGCTGTGACCGACAATAGTCCAGGAAACTGCTTGTGAGAATCATGACAAAAAGCAGATCAGTCCTTGTTCTAACATGCCGTAGTAAAGACATTTTTCACTTTGAGGCTAAAGGATATGGTTACTTTCACTCAACTAAGCTGCTGATCATTTTCAATGATGGATTTGTAACAGTCCATCTTCAAATGAAAAAAGCACCATTTCTTTGCACAATTTAATGCTTTTGAATTCATTTTGACCAACTAAAAGCATCAAGAAGGAAGCAAGTAATTTGCACAGAACACTGACACAATCAATCCCTTTTTTGTTCATCAGCTGATCAATTAATGACCCAACAGGCATATGATGTCCTGCTGAACGTCAGCATCACGCGACTCTTGTCACCGCTTGCGAAAACTGCAAACACGGCGCCATTTACAGGAAGCATAAACAACCTCTATCAGCATTTGGCCAATCTCACTTCTCTTGCAAGTGATGTTGCATCTAATTTCCTTGAGTCATTTTGTGACCAATAACAGCCAACGAACATTGGTTCAACAACATACTCGGCAATAACAAACCCCTCTCTGAGTAAGCTTACCTTCCACATCAGCCCGAAATATTCGTCCACCTCAGGCCTTAAGCCGTGGAGCTTTGTGAGAAGAGGGTCTTTGAAGCCCCACAGAAATTCGTGAACAGTGCGCGTTATGAACACTTCGATGCCCAGGCTGGTCATGTATATGGACAAAAGAGACTTCAACACGTAGTTGTAATTCTTCATCTCGTTCACAACCGCCTGAGCAACACAGAGAGAGAGAGAGAAAAAAGAATGATCAGGGGCGAAGAGTGAGAAAATTCCCATCAAATCTGTGGAAAAATTCCGAAGTTTGCCAAGTTTATATGTTTGAGACATGAAACTGTCATAACAGCACAAAAGACAATGGTTTGTGGGTGTGGAATAATAGTGAGGAAATTAAAAAAAAATAAAAAATACTGTGAACTATGCTGCACAGTGACACTGTCTCACCACAAATGGGATGTTGACGGTCTGGATGATGTCAACCTCTGGGTTACCAGCAGACTTCTCCGGCACAAAGACAAACGTTTTGGGGTTCAGGGCGTAAACCTTGGTGCCATTTTCCAGGAAAGTTACATTTTCCCGTGGCCTGTATTCTCTGGTGTGGACAGAAGGTTTTCCAGTTAGTTCAGATGCCTTATGTCATCGCCTCAGCTGGTTTTAAAGGGGAAGTTAGGTCCAGATTGAAAAAAAAAAAAAAAAAGAAAAAAAAATTTCTAGCATGAAATACGTTAATTTACTCACAGAGACAGTTTTGGTGCAACTTGAATTCCTTCAGGAGATATTTAAATCCACTCGAGATCAGCGTATGTCCAATATAATGGCAGTGATGCAGGCAACCGCGTGCAGCCTCTAAATAAGGCATTATCTACCACAAACTCCTTCATTTCACCAATGTTTTGTTACGAAACATTAGCCGGACCCCCCCGTGAGCTCAAAGCGTCTATTTTGTGGTGATTCATCCTTATTTACAGACATTTACTTGTTATGATGTTGCATAGTAGTGATGTCATCAAAGCCGCCGCAGTAAAAATGTCTGTAAATAAGGACGAATCACCACAAAAAAGACGTTTCAAGCTCACAGGTTGGATCGACTAATGTTTCGTAACAAAAAATTGGTGAAATGAAGGAGTTTGGGACAGATAATGCCTTATTTAGAGGCTGCGCGAGTTTGCCTCATCACTTCCATTATATTGGACATACGCTGATCTTGAGTGGATCTAAATATCTCTTGAAGGAATTCAAGCTGCACCAAAACTGTCTGGGTGAGTAAATGAATGTATTTCATGCTACAAAATAGGTTCAGATTGAAAAAAGCCGAACTTCCCCTTTAACAGACCCGTCTAAATCCGTAACACTTCTTATTCCCAACCGCTTTATTTCAGAGACATCAAAAGTACCTGTAAGTATAAGGGCCGATCTGTTTAACCGATGCCTTCCCGCCTGCCAAGAACTCCTCTGGATTGGTCACATTGAAGAAGTAATACTCCATGTAAACAGGTGGAGGTGGATTTTTCCATCCCTCAAAAACTTGGCTCTTCTCCGTCAAAGTAATTTCCTGCCAAGCAAAGAAAGAAAAAAAAAAACACACTCATATTCATAACAACATCTTACCAAGTGTTATGGATTCGTTTCTGGGTGACACTTCAAAGCTTTTGGCTATTCTAAAAAAGAGCCACCTGAGAGTAGCCGGTGCGAGGCCAAGACCTTACAACCCTGGAGGGAAGCCGGGAAATGTCCTTCAAAAGCTGCAGCAAATGTAAGCAAAAAAAGCTGCACGCAGTCTCCGACTTCAGCAAGCCTGGGCAAGAGCTACCAGTCAGCCCACACAACTCAGCAGCATGCTGCAATGATGGAATCACATCTCCGTTTGGTGCTTTAGGAACCGGAATACGTGCAGTGCGTCAGGTAGGTTTTGTAATCTTAAACCAAACCGAAAGCAACCACGTGATGTAAAAGTGATTTTAGAGGTTTTATCTGTGATCATGGGGAGGAAAACAAGCCTGACAATCAAAGCCAGCAATGAGTGACCTTGTTCAACATAAGCCTGGCTGCCACATGTCTGAACATGACTGTAACGTTTAACTGGATCACTCAGCCATTAAAGACAAGTGAACGCACCCTGACTAAAAAGGTCTCTGCAGAACAAGAAAGGTTTTTTTTTTGTTTTGTTTTTTTCAAACTAAGGCAAAGGGAAACGTCACACTTCCTCTTGTGCCATCTTGAAGACACTGTCTTCCTTCACAACCAGTTAACACTGATAAATCAAGCTTAAGGTGTGGCTGGATTTTCCTGTTTAGACAATCGGTTTATGAGCTTTGTTTACCCATTTCTCTTTTTGCCTCTTTTACAGAAGTTCATTGGATGTAAGATCAGACAAAATATGTAGCCACTGCTTTAAATATGGGCAATCAGCTGAGGGAAACAGGCAAAGAACGCCAATTTGGGAGTAATTTGACCCTTTTTACTATAAAAATATAGGGTCTATTTGAAATCACAAAACAAGTAAACTACAATAAGTGATTTCTTTAATTCATTAAAATATGTGTTATGAAAAAAAAATTTCTAAATCGCACAATTGCATCTTCAGATGCCTTATTTTCTCCTTTTGACCAGCCAAGATAAAACAGAAAAGCAGCAAATTTATTATACGATTGTGATCGGTTTCAACAGAATTTCTCTTGCAGAGTTTTTAACATCTAATGACATTTAAAATGACTGAATATCAGTTTGGCATCACAGCTTTGCCACGGTTTCTCCAGAATCAAGAGGAAAACTTGCTTGGAAAGGAGTTGGATGTATTTAAGAAGTGAGAATCTCTTGAGCCTAGAGGAATCTGCTTTTTAATTAAAAACTGAATTGAAACCAGATAATGCAGGAGGAGGGTATGACCATCAGCCAAACCAGCACAAATGACCTAATTTCTTCCTCCTTTTTTCCCCTTTAAAGCCATGGACATTCTGTCACTTTAAAAAACAGGCTTGTCTCGACTGCAGACTCAAAGTGACTGCAGACTTTGCAAATCCTTGTGTTTGCCAACCTTGAAAAGAGGCCTTGATCAAAGTTATATGGACATCATTTATCTCAGAAAAACCAATGGATATAACAGAAACTCAAGTAGTGTGTTTAAGAGAGAAGAAAAAACCATCTTTAAGCAAAGGGTGAGAAGATTCACCTTTAAATTGCTAAAATAAAATAAAAAAAGAATTAATACAAAGAAGAATCTTCTTTGTTAATTTGCCTCTTTTGATGAAAGTAAGGCTGAATAACCTCTATGTGCTTCAGTGAAACACACCTGCAAGGAGTGGCATGAGTGGGTGTTTCTTCTCTTTTTTTTTTTCTTCTTCTTTTTGGTTTTGTCATTTGAGCCAAACGGCTTAGGATTAACTATGGCTGGAACAACAGTAAGGTATTACAAGTCTGCTCCCAGGCAAACAAAAATCATGCCTCCGAGGCCAAGAAATCTGTCAAATTCCTCACATGACTTTTATGTTACTTCCTTCTACACAGGGAATGTGTTGCAGAGGTAGCTTAGGCTTGTCCGAAGCGACTCGGCTACACCATCATTACAGAGAGCCGCATTCAGCATCAGATTATTTCGATTTTTCGGAGTCAGGTCAGCATGCCTGGGCCAGCCTAATTCAATGGGAAGACTGTGGCAAAAGAGGATTATCTATGCTGTCATTTCATGTAATCTCTAGCTGCATCAGAGTCAGATCTCCTGTTGATGAACTTTGACTAACTCTCTTAATTTGGGTCCCCTGGGATGCCGCTGCTGTGACTTAGAATGGAAAAAAAAAAAAGAGGCTCAAGCCTAAATTTAACCCCACGGTGTCAAGTGGACTCACAAACTTCCACAGCATGTCGAGCCATTCCTCCCAAGCTGCTCCTGCCTTTCCCCTCTGAACAACTTCGATAATGAGCGGAAACAAATTGTTTTAGATCTGCAATAATGAGCTGCTCAGAGATTCCAACGCAGGGAAATGCGTCCCAAAAAGGAATGTGTGGCATTTTAAAAGGGCAGAGAGCAGCGAGTGGGTTTGCAGGATGTGAGAGGGTGTCAGCTGCCAAACGACCCCACACCACAGGGCAGCTACTCCATTACCTTTACATGTCTGAAACTTAAATAAGATTCAAAGGGAATGGGAGCATTTTTAGGGCATAAACTACAAACTCATCATTCGTTCGTGTACTTCTTGATTTGAATGGGGCAGATGTGGCAGCTGAATGCTTGATTTTCAGAAAGATGGATGACTCCCACACTGTGGACATCCTGCAAAGGATCCATCACCAAGCAGGACTCCAGACTTGCCTCCCCACTCACCCATACTCCCTTCCCCCACCCCTGCACACTTCCCACCACTACCAAGGTTTCTACTACAACTACTACTACTACTGGTTACCCTTTTCCGAATGAGAAAACCATTAAATAGTCAGTGGAGCCTGTATCCACAGAATTGTGTCACCAGGTCATGTGCACAGTGCTGGGCAGGTTATCCAAATACCACAGCATTAGTCAAAAGCATTTGGTGCTTTTCTGTCCTTTTCTACAGTCAATAAAAAGCTAAGTAAATCCTGGGAAGAGATCCCAAATAAAATCAAAGCTGCAGGTCTGTTCAATTGTGTTAAAAGGGACTTTAAAAGGAGAGAGAAATGCCACAAAACGAGGAAAGGTCACCTTAGAGACACACACATTCCTAAATACCCCCTCAGTGTGGGAACTGCAGGGGGTTTCTACCTGCAACGTAGCATTCGTTAGGATTTAGTGCCATATTTAAAACAAACATGCGGGTTAATCATCTGTCTTGAACAAAAAGCCGATGCAGTACAGGACTTCCACACCACACAACCCTGGATCATGCGGATTCCTGATGGGGATCGCTTTGGGTTCGTCCCGCAGCACTGGAAATGTACATTGCAACAAAATAGACATTACAACTAACGAACACTGCTTAATTAGGATCAGATCATTTACTCATACATACTGGATGATCTTGTGACTCTGCGTATCGCCACCAGTGACAAGCTGAATGCGCAGTGATTGGTCACTGCAGATTAAGCACTTTAACATTTAAACCTCCTCAAGTGTGACATTCGAGAAGCATGAACTGTGACGAATAACATTTTTTGATGGTTAACGTGTCGTACCTTTTTTAACCGGCTGTGGATCATCGTTTGGAAGACTTGAGCCACGACCAGGGCGATCCCCACGATCAGGAGGTGAGCGCTGACGATGCCGGTGGCGTAAATGGCACAGGATCTCCGAGTCATGATGCCGGGTGGGTAGTACTGGCTTCACGGTTCAACAGAAAACTTCACCGAAGTCGATAATAACTTAAAAAAAATATGCTGAACTAAATGAAAAGGCGAGGCTGTAGATCGTAGGACCTCGGATCCGCGGTCTCCAGAGCAGCTGCTGAGGTTTAAACTTCACTCTTCACCGGTCTGGCGTGGTCCTTCCCGGTGAGGCTGAGAATTAAAAACGTTGGAACTTTATAACAAGTATAAAAAACAATGTAACCTTAAACCTGGCACGAAAAGAGAAGAAGGACAGAGCTGCTCGGAGGCGGAGGTGAAATGAAACAGCGGCTCTCAGCACATCGGGACGTAGAAGAAGAGTAGTCCACCTCCTCCCCTTCCTCTTCGCATAATGAACCCGGTCAGGCGAAAAGCGTCGTTTTGGGAGGCTGCATGGGCGGTGGGTGTGTGTAAAGAGAAAGAAAGGACGGTGTTTGTGAAATTCCTTACATGGTTTATGTCACCATTTAAACGTCAACTAAGTAAATCTACTGTACAACTCGTGTTTTTATACAGACAGAAATATTGAACATTTTAACACCTTTCCATCGGCTACATTCTTTGTGGATTCAGATGATTTATATATATCCTACAAGATAATTAAGACTTGTTTCACTACTGTGGTTGTGTGAGTGTGTATTTATTTTTTTATTGCTGGTATATACGAGATACAACGCAACACCGGGCTGCAAGTCTTATGAATGAATAAGCAGCAGCGTGCATGACCACATGGACGCGCCGGTGGTAATCACCTGGCAGTTTTTCATTGAGCTTACCGGTAGGATGTCAACACACATACGGAGGGCAACTTTTAAATATGTCACTTTCACTTTCAAGCCCGGCCCGCTTGTTTCATAGCACATGCAGGAGATGTGCAGACGGTGAGGTTCCGCTACTTTTATATGGAGGCAACTATCTCGCCATACCGTGACTCCTTAAATAAGCAGCGCGCGCACATGAATAATATACCATTTAAGCAACCAACGATCGTTGACGCGAGCCCTTTGTCCGACCAGCAGCCACTCTCATTGGCTGTTGCTCTCACGGACCACCGTCTTGAGACCACCCCCTCTGCTCGCTGATTGGTCTAACGGTGGCGAGTGTGATGTTGAATTTCATCGACTGATTTCAGGGCGGGGTTGTTTTAAAGGGGGAACCGGATGATGTGTTCCTCCCTCCGCTGTCAAACGAGTGTGTCAAACTGGATGGTTAGAGGATTCTGTGGAGCCACACACGGTGTTTTGGAGAAGAAAACCGAAAGAATATGGGGGGTTTATGGTCATTATCAGCCAAACGGCCGTCAAGCTAACAAATATACTTTCACAAGGAACATAAATAACTTTTGAAGGAGAAGCATTTATGTTCTTACTGCAGTAAGAACAAAACTGGAATCATAACCTTGAAAAAAAGGTTCCAGGTTGTTACACACGCAAATTAGAAAAGTATACTTTAGATATAAATCAAAACAAAAATTGAAGCACTTAAACGTTTTCTGTTTTACAAGAGAACTCATTTCACTGGAAGAATGCAGAGATATTTATGCTGTGAGTCTGCTTTTGCTGTGCATAGTTGATTTCACGCACTATCCTGTGTTGAAAAAGATTTTGCATTAAGCATCTTTCCTGTTTAAATAAATGACATTTTAAAAAGTAGATTTATCCGTGATTTCTGCTTTCAATTCCAGTTCATTTTTTTGCTGTGTCAAGTTGTTAAACTAAATACAATATGTGCAGACTGAAATTGAGACATTACTATGTAAATATGAGTTTTCATACAAGGCCACAAAATGTAGTACTGCTCAAATTTACTATTACAGTCTGATCAGTTTGTATGAAATGCACTAACACATTGTTTGACATTGTGACTTTGACTTGTACTTGTGTTTCCATGCTACATTCATAGTTATTTAAATAGGATGTTGCAGCAAAATTTATCAGCAGTCATGAAAGTGCATCTTCTCAGTCAGTTGCATCATCTAACCAGAAAACTTTGGAAACAAGATTGTTCACTAAGTCCCAGTTTCTTCTATATCACTTAGTTTTCTCGCTAAAATTTAGTAAATAAGTGGAAGCTCCTTAGTTTAGTCAATTTAAGAGAAAAAAATGAATGTGCAGTTTTGGAACGATTATGGCCTAGTGTCTGTCCACAATGAAAAAATTAGACTCGATTTTCACAAGGTGAAGACATTTTTCAGACTAAAAGATCAGAGTAAAAGTAACTTTGTTAAAAAAAATTTTGTGTGTCTCAAGTGCACATTTTCATGACAGCAATATTTTAGTAAAGGAAAATATAAATATGAGGTGTAAATATAATCTTGTGAAAGTCCACTCATCTACAGACAAACTCAATGCACTTCTCAATCTAACTTGATCAACGCATAAATCTAACAGGCCTCAGCTTGTAATGCTTTACCTTACAGTACACATTTTCCAGCATTCTCTTCACATTTGACGACTGATGTATTGACAGTTGTGGGGATATAATCATACCTCCTAACACCACTCACAAAATTGGACCAAATTAGACTCATATGAAACAACGAAACCCTAATGAAACTAGATGGTTACGTAATAAACTTGAATTGAGATTTCTGCTGCAAAGACTCAATGAAGGTTTGACACAAAGATTTTATTAGATGACTTTGCTAAGTAATTTTAAAATGTAAAACAACTGCACACATTCCTGTCTTGCTCTTGTATTTGTAAGGCATCTTTAACGTGTGCATGCTCAGAGCCATGTCTTATTGTTTCTATATGTGCAGACATAAAAAAAATGAAAACAATAGTTTTATATTGATAATTAAACTTGCATGATTCCTTTGAAAACGACCTGGAAACAGTGTAAACTGGTAAATGTGACATGAATTGCCATTTTCCAATAAACAGAGCTCTACATTCTCCGTGTGTGGTACAGTACAGACAGTAACTTTGTTGATACACATAAGAAATCCATTGGTTTCATCATGTTATGCAGTGTTGATTTAAAGATTGCTGATTAGTATCTAGAGCATATTGTTCAGTTTAAACTATGGTGATATTTTATTTGCTGTGGTAATATTAAAGGTTTTGATGGATATAAAAAAAAGTGGTCAGATCAAAGTGTATCTATTGTTGGGACTAGTGGAGCACTAGCTGCTGAAGCCAGTTTGAGAGATTAACTCAACCACCACCTGGTGCAGTTTAATACCCATTGAAGTTAAAGCCTTTTCTTATTTTCTAAATGCCATACTTTTTTTTTTTTTTTACAAAACGAACCTCATGAGCGCTCTAGTCAAATTTAGTTAAAAATGCTCTTAAGTTAGAAAAGGTCAAAGGTGACATTTCCCTGGGATCCTGACACACTCAAAGCATTTAACGGATGTAAGACTGAAACAGGACACTGGGAGCTACGAGCTACAACCATCCTTGTTTACAGGCAACACCAGCTGCTTATTTCAAGAACAGACCTTTACTCAGAATTCTTACAGACGTGATGCCAACGCAGATACCTGATGAGACAGAAAGGCTGCTCCCTGACTCCAACATTCATTCACAGATTCACCACGCTCTTTTCTGCAATGAATCTCAGTCGCTCTCATGAAAGCTGCCTTATCTCCTGAGTGATCTGCTTCTCATTCATTGGGAGTTAAGCTGATGTCCATCCTGCTGTAAAAGCTGCACGGGCAGTAATGGACGGACTGAAAGGTGAACACGGTCACGCTCAGTCTTACATAATCCACTCAAAAATAAAGTAGGACAAAAGAATACAAGTTTTCCTTAGGAAGTGATATACATCATATCATTTGATGTTGCTGACTGGAAGGAACTGACTGGGCTGGACTCTCACCATTAATGTAATTGAGTGTTACCTCATTGTGCCTGGCCTTATGGCAGGATGGGGGCTGCAGGGAGGGGGGCAGCATCTGTTCAAACAAGAGGGGTAAAAAAAAATGCTAAAGAAAATCATCAGGGGGGAAGGATAACAGTCAAGTAATGCAGCAACATTGTTCTTGCCAAAAGAAAGGAGGGTGGGAGGGTGAAAAGGGGTAAAACAGTTCAACCTTTGTAATAGTCTCTTTTTATGTTTGGTCAGCAGAGCAACACTGATGTCTTTCTCTCTCTCTCTCTCTTTTTTTGTGTACAACTGAAGACACCAAAGTTTTAAAGCTTTCAGCAAGTTATTTGATGACTTGTGAACATTTTTTTTTTTCCTGAGAAAAAAAAATATCTGTGTGCCATCATAAAAGGGGTTTGTGGTGAGAATAAAAAGCATTTACACACACAACAGGGAGACTTTTATCTAAAGGGAAAATGGTTTTTGGATAAGCTCTTTCAAACTGGCCACCATTGTCCCCACAAAAAGTTCATTGTGTTCTTGAGATTTTTTTCCCCCAATATTTTTTTTTTTAAATGCACCAATCAGCTTTTGGGTTGAACTTTGGAGATATAGCTCAACAACAAGCAAGATTTTATCTGCACAGAGATGCCTATTCACGAGTTTGGAAATAAAAGTGAATGACTGTTTCATACATTCTGCACAGTCAACTTTTTTTTTTAAGTCGTCTGGGTTTCACTGCAGATTGTGTTTAGGAGTCACCATCCTCACACACAGTCATTATAAGCTGAGCTCACATGGCAAAGAAAGCTGCTGAGCAGTAAATCCTGTTTTATATAGAATGGGTGGATTCACTGTAAGCTTTGTGAAGGCTAATTGTAAACATCTACCTGATAAGATTTTAGATATGGCACATGGTATGCAAATATTTATCCACGCTCTTTCAAACTGACATATCCTTCCAATTAAATTGTGTTATAATGAATCATTTGTAGCAACTGTACAAATAACACAGCCTGGCCCAGGCGCCCAACATGCCCGAGGTTATTATTCATGTGACAAGGTGACGAAGATGAACTTGCATGTCCAAACCAAGACTGCTTCTACAACCATTGTAACAGCTGTAAATATATGATGATGTTGTGTAGGTACAAAATTGCAAATCTCAGACAAATGAATATTGAGATATCAGTGGGCAAAAGTTTTCCAACACATTATTTTGGTAAACAGCGATTTAGCTTTTTACTAGCTTGTTAAAATGTGTCTGCATTCAACCAGCACACAAACACGGATGCAGATACTGTACCTATTATGTCATCCAGGTCCTGGCCAAAGACTATAAAAAATATGGACGTAGCATCCGGTCACGTCTGAAGAACAGAAAGTGAAGCCAGTTGGGTGTTTACCACCATTGCCATCTTGCCATGTCACGTGTGTATTTCAGTATTTATACATGTGTGTATAAATACTGAAATGGGCAAAGGTAAGGCCACTCCAAGCCGCGGGGCAAATGATTGACAGCCAAGCTAACGCTAACCAAGCTAATCCAAAGTGAACAGGAATGAACAAAGATAGACTGTTTAACCCCTTAACAGGCCCCCCTGTAGGCAAAAACGCCTAAAAAAATGCATACCCGAATTAAATTAGCTGCTGCTCCTGAACCCTTTGGAGTACATGCAAAAGCTTGGCCTCTCTGTAAAGATAACACTCGGAATTTTCACTTTGAGCTTTCCAATTCATTGTAACTTTAACTAGCATGTAGTTACTTAATTTGGAACACACTGTAATCAAGCTTTTTTTCCCTCGCCTGATTTTTTGTTATTTATTTATTTTTTTTAATTTACAAAGCCCACCCACCACGTGAGGTAGAGTTTGGTGGACATTATTGGTGGAGGAGAGACCATAGATCCACCCAGTTGATCAAATGAGACGTCAATCAAAAGGGATGCCTCTTCAACATGAGACGTCAATCAAAGGGGATGCCTCTCCTGGGCCGTCAGACGCTGTAGTATTGAAATATGATACATTTAACAGAATTTATAAGACTTTATATTGTATGTAAAAAAAAAAAAAAAAAAAGAAAAAGGCCCATGGACGGGCCCTGGCCAGTTAAGGGGTTAAAGGTAAGACACACTCAAACTTGCTGTTAACCAGCTAAAAACCGCTGTTCACAACTCTTTTTTTTCTACTTGTCCTGTCCAGCATCGTAGCAAACAGAATGGAAATCCGATTGCTTCATTGTGTTAAACAGTTTTGCTTTACCAAGGGGAGCTTTATGAACACAAGGCTCCCCTTGAGTTCCCTTTGCTGTTCACAACTGCTATGGGCTGAGTCCTTCTGGGAGCAAGTAGGGAGCTAACTAATAGCCTCGACAGCTAAAAACGGCATCCTGTCTGCTGCCTGTCAATCAAAAGGACACGCCCCTAATTATGTGTAATTTCAAGATTAAATAACATCTAAACGGAAGAGTTATTTAAAAAATTCACCCCCCTCACAGTTGACATGAAGGTAAACTTGACCTATTTAACCTAAAAGGATTTTTTGAACCAGGCTGTAAACATGTTTATTTCTGCTATGAAGTTAGCCTTTTAAACATGGGAGTCTATGGGGATTTGCTCTGTTTTGGAGCCAGCCCCTAGCGGATGAAGACAGAACTACAATTTTTGGGCAACCTCACTGTTCTCCAGCGGAGTTTGCCTGTTGGTCATGGCCTTCCAGTTTTACTAAGCAGCAATATTAGTTGTTATTAGTTGTTGGAAGCCAGTTGGTTTCTACATTGCTACCGTGCTCATTTTCTGTTTTCTCCATGTTAATTTGCTTGTGAACTAACACATATAATAAAGTTTCTGAAACCTTTTACATCACTTTTTGGCAAAAAACTTTGCTCAAAACCTTGTTGTGCAGAATCTGATTACCTGATACCAAGGGGCAGAAGGAGCTACACTTGAATAATTTTGACATTTCACATCACTTAGCCTGGATTTCAGATTTACTTAAACTGTTTAATATAAACAAAAAATGTCATTACTAAGAAACATCAAGTGCACTCTACTGATTTGTAGAAAAACGCTAAATGTGTGAATATTTTTAAGTTTGATTGACACAAATTTCTAAGTTTTGGTCATGACCATGCCTCTATTTTATATTATATTATATATATTATAGTATTTTAGCCTAGCTAGCATGGCTAGCGTGGCTAGTCTGGAAAACATTACAAACAACTGTGTAATCTTCTCTGAGTCCTGTTACTCTCTGGAGGTTGCTATTGTTTGATTCAGTAGATAATGACGTACAGCTCCCTAACTCGTCTCTCTGGCCCTTTCTCAGCAAGTCAGCATCTGACGTCCCTCGCTCTGAAGGGCTAGATTTATACCCCCTTCCCCTAGTTATGTCCACTACCCCTACATGCAAAGAGGGATTGGGACAGCACTATCTTCATGAGAATGCGCAAAATTTAAGGGTAGGGCTAAAAAATATGGCTAGTGGGTGTATTGAGATGCACCCTAAGTAACATCAACCAGTAATTTAGGGGGTGACACTTAAAATGACTGTTTCAATTAATTGAAAAGTTGTGAAATAGACTCAAGTTATCATCTTGCTTTACTTAAAATAAAAGAAACTAGTTGTCCTAAAAAAATTTAAGTTAACTTATCTGGGCTTGGGGGGATTTAGAAGCTTCACTGAACTTAAAGGTTGAAGAGAAATACTCTGAAGTTTTTATTACGCGTTACCTAAAATTTTAAAGGCAACCAGTTTCCTCAAATTCTTTAAGTAATTTCAACTTAGAGTGTGGTAATAAAGGGTGAATACAAAAATATTTTGTTGAGGGCCAAATAAAGAATTGAGATTTTAAAAGATTGAATTTTATCCCCACTTTTTTTGTGTTGGGCTTTAAAGAGTTAAGCAACACAAAGTTGAGGTTGATGGAAAAATGTTTACTTTGTTTTATCCAGACAAAGGTTCATCTAATCTATTATAACAGCCCAACTGCCAGAGTCAAATAGTAGCATTTTTTTTTGTGGCATCTCATCTTACCCCAACCTCATCATGGACTGATTAAGAAATGCTAAAAAAAAAAAAAAAAGTAGTTATCTTACACAGGACTCACAAAAGGCTCAAACCTTGCAGATCAGGACACAATTAAGAGAGATGTTATACTATACAAACTGTATCTGGGGTTTGGAGAAAACATTTCAATCCATGTCAAGATATTGCCTTCAAAACCACCAGGATTATCAGGGATCACCATCAGTCCTCATTCTAAGTTTCACCTCAGTCCATCCAGCATTTCAGTCCAACCTGATATTGACATTGTGAGTCATGCTGGAAGGCCAAATAGGGCAATTTACTGTGAAGTGGTCAGGCAAACATGTCATTGATTCTTTTCAAGGATGACATTCTTTGTCATTGGGATAGTGCCACAGCCTTTTGGTTTAATGTGTTAATATGGCAGACTTTATGATGGTCTGATCCTGACCTTGGAAACAGCAAAAGGAAAATGTTTACACATAGTTCATTTGTTCACATTTTATCTTCATCCCAGCAGATAGTTTAGTTGGGTCTGAAATCCAAAATATGAAATGTGGTGCAAGTTAAAATCTACAATTAATACATACAGAATGTATTATAAATGAAAACAAAGCATATCATGAGGAGTGATTTTATTTGACAGGAACAGTCTGTAAGATAAAGAAATGCAAAACCCAAACGAAGCCTCCACCAGTCTTTTTCCATCTGCTGTCTTTATCTTCAGCTCCCTCCTTAAATCTACACAACAGAAACAACATTTACCCTTTCTGCATACATGCCTGGCGTGGTTAACTTCATCCTCCACCCTGCAGGCCTGCACCACGGTGGAGCCTGGTACCAAACACTGAGTCACAGAACTTGCGAGGCAGAGGCAGTCTTTGTAAGGCTACAGTCTGATATACAGGCATAGTTGTGGGAGTGGAGACTACTGGGGAGTGGCAGACCTTTTCACTGGAGGTGATTAATTCAAACTGAGCCTTTCAATGTGAAGGGAAGAAGACATTACACTAAATTTATTTCGTAATTCATTCCTTGTTCTCCTTGGAGAGGATCACGGTGACTGAAACTTGCTGTGCTGTGGCAGAAAAAAGTAATGTCAGGTAATATGAGAACTCCAGACTGATTTCAGTCAG
Organism: Atherinomorus stipes; assembly: GCA_023101725.1. Lineage (NCBI taxonomy): Eukaryota > Metazoa > Chordata > Actinopteri > Atheriniformes > Atherinidae > Atherinomorus > Atherinomorus stipes. Next base: position 34,814 of record JALJCO010009795.1, read on the forward strand.
TGTTACATTTTCTTTTTGGAAATTACTGCAAAGTAAGAACAAATGCAAGGTGAGAAATACGCCACATCTCACCTTTTAATTTTTACATGTAAAAAGCAAAATATAGAAAGACCAATATTGAGCTTTCTTATAATAAATCCCAACCAAGCATGTTCATTTCAAAACTCTTCAAAAAACACTAGAATCAAGTACCCAGTTGCAAAAGAAAAAAAGGTATTTTAATCCTACTCACAGCGCATATTAATGCGTGAGTATTTCCTACTAATGAGATGGCGGTACTTTTACCCATGAGACTTGAGCATAATATCAGATAAGAAAGGAATGTGAACGCAGATCATTTACTTATGACTTAGTGTAAGTGCATATTTCCACAAATACTTCAGAGTAATGTAAATGGTTCATGGCGCACACTTTAAAACAACGCAGGAGTATCTCTTTCAGTGCATGTTGTGTATGCATTCTCATGGCATGGCTTATTTGTTTATTTACAACAGCAGAGTTTGAGTGATGGACTGACCATAGGATTCCTTTGTTTGCCTAGGTGTGGCTCGTTTCCCACCATTCAGCTAATGTGTTTTGTAAGTGGAGACAGCGACACATTGTTCCCACCCAGAGCAACAAAGTGTTAATTTAAGAATGCAAGGGGCTGTTACGCTGCATTACAAAAGGTAGAAAAATATTCTTGATCTCTGAAATATATTTAGAAAAAACCTTGACAACTGTTTGTCCTGGTGATTTTTTTTTCTTTTTGTCTCTTGACCCTGTTTGGCCCTGCTGACCCAAGGCTTCAGAGGAAAGTTATGCAACAATATATGCATTGTGCATTCGGCATAGTCTGACAAAGCCAACCCATAATTCGCTTCACTCATTAGAAGTTGCCAGTGTGCAAGATGTACTCTGGCTCTGTAAAGCTAATTCACAGCAAACACTAAATGGAAATCATAGAAAAACTATTCATAAGTTAAATAAAAGCTGCAGACTTTATAACTTGATAAAATAAATCTCTTTCTTCAAGCGAAAACTAATAAACATAAAAGTGGCCTCAACATTACAGTAAGCACGTCTACAAACAATCAAGTATTACCCAAGAACATCAGTGTTGTTTCAACTATTGGTTGCACAACTTTAACCATTTAAAGACTAAGAAAGGTGAAATCAAACTTTAGATCTTCCTTTTTTCATCAAGGGGGACAGTCAACAATATACACTACTCACAAAAATAATAAATAAAAGTGTCCAAACTGTGACTTGACCTCTAAATGTTCTGGTTTAATGAAATCTTGTTTCTCAACAGTTCTCTTCATCATCCTGTTCACATTTAGACGTCATCAGATCAAGACGACACCAAACACATGACAAGTTATTGAGACATTGTCATCTTTATGTTGTGGATTACCCACCATAGTGTGTTAGCTTTTCTTTAAACAAGTTGTTTGAGATGGAGGAATTACCACATAATACCAGTTAAATGTCCAGAATTCATAATACGAGTGAGGTGAACTTTTTACATTTGATTTTCCTGAAATTGTAAACAAATGCTAAATATACCTAACTTTTTGTGAGTAGTGTATATTGTTGCTATTTTATCCTTCAGTGACAAATCTGCTCTTCATCTTGAAACATGTTTCAAAGTTTTGGCTTTTCTTCTTTATTTGACGGCATCATCATAAATTCAAAATTCGCAAAATTTTCCCCCCAAAAAATCATAACTCCTGTTGAAATGTTTGTAAATGATCTTTGCTTCCAATATTTTTGTTTATTATACATTTTTATTTTGCTTAAAAAAAACAAAATAAATGTAAATATGTACCAACTTAAAACGTTTACGACTCATCATTTATTCAGTGATCTGCATTCATTTAGCATTCAATCATCCTATTTTTCTAAACCATTTTCATTTTTGATTTCAGCTAATCTAATTCAGAATAGGGAGGCGGGGCCTGATCAGGCTATTGGTGCTAACCAATAAGAACAAGCTGAATGTGTCTAGAAAAGGCCTCCGTTTCAACAGGAAATCTGTAAATATACAGCGGTAAAGGTTATTTTTATGGGAACTTAATGCCTGCCTCATACAAAGAGTGAGCAGTGGACTAATGTCAGCAGTCCCGGCCTTACAAAGGAAACTCACAGAAATTTCAAGTAGAAGATGACAAAAGGTGATATTAAATAACGTAACTTTCCGCTAAAAGAGCACCAAACTACAGTCTTTGAACCTGTTATGCATGTCGTATGAGCTCTTTGACATTAATTCCTTTTTCATTCAGAGGGAGGTCATGTGATGCTGCTACATACTTAGTTTGAATAGTTTTGACATGTTGCCAGTCGATGTTTGGGGACATTCACTTCAAATCCCTGATTCAGATTTCTGAATCAGCGAACAAGAAATCAAACACACTGGCACAATGTGATTATACTAATTTTCTTATTTAACTATTTTAAGAAAAGAAAAGAAAGAAAGACATACTTTATTAATCCCAATTAGTGAGCCAACTAGGAAATTCATTCTTTGCATTTAACCCATCTCAGGTTGAACCTGAAAGCAATGGGCTGCTATTTATTATTTAAAGCGCCCGGGGAGCAGTTGGTGAGGGTTAAGGACCTTGCTCAAGGGTCCACAGTTGGTTCACCTGAGTGCCGTGTCGGGGACTCGAACCCAGGTCTGCCGTGCCAAAGCCCACACCAAGGTATCACTTGTAACTTTCTGACCCTAAAAGTATGTGTTTCTGTCTCTTTTTGATTGACTCTCATTTTGCACGTTCCAGGAGATATTGGAAACCTGTAGCATCCCAAGGCTGAAAAACTGCACAACTTTTTTTCTTCTTTCGGGACACTGCATTGCTTAACAGCAACATTTTGTTTTACAATACTGTGCCACATGCTGGCAACTGTAGCCTATCAATACACTGGCCATTTTGAATCTGAACCAAAGGGTAAGGCAGGGAAGGGGATCCTGGAAAAACGGTTTAAGCAAGCTAGATTTGAAAAAATATACACCCCCCAAAACCACGCCTCCACAGCACAGCACAGCACGCCGATAGTTTCCGGTGAACATAACCGAGAACAGCCGAGTGGCTAGCTTGTTAGCTTCCCAGTAAACAGCAGAGGAACCTCCAGTGAACCTCCAGTTTTAAGAGTAAACAGCGGCATAGATAAGGACGCTCATAGTGAGTTGCGAGCACGTGCGTGTGAGGAAGGTGGGGGAGTGACTAACGGCAGTCCAGTTTGATGGCCATAATAATCATTCAGTCACTCAATCAATTAGCGCGGGCCGTTTGCAACCTCATCCAATGAAATTAATTTCATTGAAAGGGGTTTTTCCAGTCCTGTACATTACACAGGTGATTAAGTTTTTAATTTTTGTGTCAGAACATTTAATTAAAGGTTAAATATGGAGCATTTTTATTAAAAGCTATATATTTTAAAAAAAAAAAAAATACCTCCACAGGTCGTTTGAGGGGGGTACAGAATGAAAGTACAATATTTCCTAGAAAAATTATATTTAGCCTAAAAATAATTATAAAATAAATTTTAACGGGTTCGATAATGGCATTATATTCATGTTTGTAAGCCAATACACGGCGGCATTGCGTGTTGCCAAATATGATCTCTGTGTGGAAACAATATTTTGGGCACAGTTAGGCTGGTACAGGGAAAAACGTGGAGATGACGAGTGAAGCAGCTGCTTCAGAGGCCTGGAGATATTATCTGTTTCTGAGGAGGAGTGACCTGAGAAGAGCAAAACCTGGAATAAATTTAGGTGACGACTACACTAAATGGACCCACATAAACGTTTTCCACGGAGTCAAAACACGGAAATGGCGACTTTCCTCCTGGATCGGTAAGCTAACTTGTTTGCTAACGTGGCTAACGTTAGCTGTCAGTTATAAACTCCTCTGCGTTACTTGTTGGACATGCTGCAGACTGTTGGTCACTTGCGTATCGGCAGCGAGTCTGGCATCCCAGTGGCTGGAGTTGTTTTTCTGCCGTTGCAACTACAACCTAGACACACGTGATGTCGCTGTTCTGTCCGTATTCCATATTCAACCTTTAATTGTCTGCAGTCGGGATGTGAAGAAAACTTTAAGCAATATAGTAAAAAATGCTCCTAGAAAACATCATCCACCGTGCCTTTAATGATCCATCAAGGAAATGCAAAAGGACATTATTGGAAGAAGAGAATGTAACTGCGTAAATCCCCCTAACTGTGAAGAGAGCTCGCAGTTAGGGTAGGATGCATGATGGATGCAGAATTAGCCATCATTAGGTAGTGCCTCCCTGAGAAAATCTGCCCAAATGCAGCTTTAACATACCTTTAATAATAATTCATAATTATAATTTTTACTGTATCAATCCCATTTGGGAAATTTAGCTCTGTTTCTAACCCATTTCTAACCCTGGCACCTGGGGAGCAGTTGGTGGGGGTTAAGGGTCTTGCTTGGGGCCCATGATAGTTCACCTAAGTGCCTAACATGAACCTGGGTTTTCCAGAACAAAGCCAAAAACTACTAGACTACTCACTCCCCAAATAATGATAATTTACGTCTTATCTTTCTGGGTTTTGTTCAAGTTTAAAACCTATGAAAGTAACATCAGTTCTCTGTTATGTTTATGTGTAACAGTTGCGACAGACACTTGTAAGTTCAGACAAATAAGCTTTAAATCACAAAAAGCTGTCCACTCAAGGACAGTGGAAACCTGTGGTACCACACCTGTATTGTATTCTGTACAGACGGTGTTGGGAGGTTTTAGACATCCTTTTCTGCATATTGTTGCTCAACATCCTAAAAGCTGTATGACATTGTTTTAAATGGAAGTAAACTTCTTGTCATTGGAGTGCAGAGCCAATGAAAGTCAGCATGCAATCAAACTTTCAGATTTTTCTGCAAACAAAAACATTTCCTGTGTATCACAGTAGTTTCCAGCAATTGTAGTCATCCTGTCGATGGGAAGTAGAAAGTCTCTGGAGGAAAATTAACGTTCCCCTGTCGCTTTGCTGTTGTTTTTTATTTTATTTTATCAGCATATCCATGATAAATAAACACAATCAAAGAAAATAATAAGAAGTGATTTCTCTTTGCTGTTTTTTTCTGGTAAAGTAAATATGAATAAAAAGTTGAAAGGACATCTATATACATTTTATTTGTTCCCATTAATGGGAGAAACATGGTTTTAAAATGTGCCATCGCATGATCTCTGCATCAGTCACATTAGGCGTTTCAGCAAACACAATGCTTTAAGGTTTGCATGTAAACAGACAAGGGATATGGTTGTCCACCTCCTAATGTTTTCTCCAAGTTTTTTTTTTTTCCCAAAAGGGGCTGAACTTGCTCAAGTCAGGCCATCGTCGTGCAGCCACTTGGAGAGCAGTTTGCAGACAATGACCAAAAACACACGTGTCATATTTCAATATTTATAAGTCAGGATGCTTGGCAAGGAAATCCTCCTAAGGAGGCAAGCAAGGTGCGGTATGTCAAGAGTACACAAAGTTTCAGGCGTTTCCTTACTGCAAACAAAGAGGCAAGAAAATACATCTCGGTTTAAAATAAAATTTTGCAGGAACTATGAGCTTGTTGTGAGCACACAGACCCTAATAATATTACAATAACTAATAATGTTATTCTTCAGGACAGTTTGTGCTTTTTTGATGAGGGGAAAATGTGAAAACAACTGTTTTAAATGTGTTTTTCTCAGTGACAACTGCACTTATTCTTTGTAAAAAAAAAAAAGCTTCTGTTATGTATTTAAACAAGATCAAGCTCAAACTGGTAGTAAAGAGACAAAAATGGAAAGACCATTTACCATTAAGGTTGCAGGTCCTGATGCATACGATTTAAAAAAGGATCAAAAGATATGATGACCTGAAACTTAGTTTTCCAGTCCGATTGAGGTTTGTGGGAGAAATGCTACAGTATTTTGGGGGAGAGTCACCAAGTGAAGCTTTATCTATAATCAAAAGCTGGAAATTGCTCCAGACATAACAGCCAGCCCCATTCACAGATCTGTGTTGCAGCCCATGCGTCATGTCGTCACCTCAGAGCAGTCCTGTGACAGCACGAGGAATCTATAGGCAAGAGAAGGAGGCTCAGGACGACAGTGACAAACAAATCCATTCAGACTTCAGCCGTCACAGATCTTCCTAGAGGCTGAAGTTGCTTGAGTATACAGCCCCAGATGCTTTATATGTATTGGATTTTAATTGCTGCTTTGTGCCACTTGAGAGAAATACAATACAGTTGTTTGCCCTTTCTATAAGCTGTGGGGTTTCTTCCAAAGCATAAAAATAGCTCACATTAGAGGTCCCGTAGAGATGTACTCTCTCAACACTATTTTTAATATAGCACAAACTCAACAGGTGCTTTTCATTTAACAATGCTGCACTTAACAGGATCTTGTTGGCTGTGGAGCATAGTAATAGAGAGAAATCAGCAAAGCTTTGAAAAACTGCCTTTCAATGTCACTATTTTTTGGCGGCATGCACGTTAACTGTGTTGCTGGCAAACGAACTAAAACAGCAAATTAGACAGTTCACTGAGTCCATTGAAAGAGTTTACTAAGTTAGTTTGTTGCTTTAAATAGGGATCATCAGTGCTGAACAGGGGGAAACAGTAGTCTCTCTGTCCCAGCAGTGTTCTCCCTGATGTCTGAGCAGCAGGAGAGTCCGGGGACCTCAACTGAGGCTAATTAACTAATTCATAGGCCCTGAAGGGAATGCCATGTGATTACCGCTAGTCTCCAACAAACACTTTTCTATGTAACAGCAGTTGTTCTGAATTTCTGCACAATTTGAACAGCTTCTAACATGAGTGGTTAATTTCAGGAACTGCTGGTAAAGTGCAAAGCAAACAATTCATTCTGGTAAACTAAGTAGACAAAGATAACAAGAGCAGGAAGGTACATCAAGAGTGATGGAACAGCGATGCCTGTTTATAGTACACAAAGTGCTTTAACAAGACGACTCCGCCTAACAACACATATTTATCTTTAAGTTTACACTGCTCAGACAAGTTGCTTTTGAAAATGAGACTTCGTGACACAGCATAAATAAAGCTGAAATGGAAAAAAAAAATATTAACAGTTGTACTTATCATGTATTTTGGTTTTTACCTTCACAGTTACAATTTACATGTACGAAAATACTTATTCTTCCTTTTGCTTTTGACAGTCTAAATGTATTTGGCTTTATCACATTTTGTATTCATATCTGCCATGGAGCATATTTACATTGGAATGTTGCCATTTTTAATCATGTTAAGAATTACGAACAGTTCCACTGCAGGGATTAGATTTCAGGCTATCATAGAGGTACATCCCAGTAATCAACATAATCCCAGTAATCTTTATCAATGGGATTACAAATTATGGATGCACAGGTTTCACTTATAAATGATCTAACAAGGAGAGCCCTCTAGTGCTCAAAAACCCACACAGAGGAAGCATTTGCGTTTACGGCCTGTGAGGTGCTGCTTGTGCCGTGACCCTGATAACACAGAGAAAGAGCTGAACACTTCCTGTTACTGGTTATCAATGGGGCATTCATATTGTATTATTGGTAAGGTCTTTATGTAAGCAAGTGTCAGCCAAATTACCCAGTAGTTACTGAAAAATGATCAGTAGTTACATTATATTATACACTGACAAATTACATTTTTTTTCAAAATCAACTGAAGCTATAAGTTTATTGGAAAATTCCTTCTGAAATGTGGCAAGCTGGCATAAAGTAACATAAATACACATTCAAGATAAGAGAAAGCTCCTGAAATTAACTTAAACATTTACTTTAAAGCTTTACAGATGTGCTGTCTGGTTGTTCACCTGAAATGAACCAGCCTGAGGACAGGAAAAAAACAAAACAGATGGACATGAGAGGAGTTGAGAAATACTTAAAATTCACTGAAGGAAGAAAAGGAAAAGGCAGGACTAGATAAGAAAAAAACATGTTGCAGTATTCACTGCACGCATGGCCATCCTGCCATTTAAAATGATCACCGATCTGCTTCACTTATATCCCACAGGATGAGTCAGTGGGTAAGTGGGCCGGCTTGTTTATCTGCTGGGAAAAAAAAAAGAAGAAAAATGGTGGCAAAAACCCCCAAAAAACTAAGACAAAAAAATGTGCCATTCATTCTTAAAGACGAGTCTTTGATTTCCTCTTTTAAACAAGTAATTGTAAAATGTTATTTATGGTTACAATAATTAATAAACATAGGATTATCAGTTTTTGCTTTCATGGTGTCACTGAATGGAAACACTATTAAACTGCTTTCAAAATCTTCAAGACTGGTGTTCAATGTTTAGATAATGCTTCTGGATAATTATTGTAATAACTTTGTAAACTTATAGTTGTCTCCTTAATTTTCCATTTTCCCAATGTAATCTGTTTGGAATTCGGGAAGATAACATTCAGACAATAACTTTAGTATCTTTCTGGAAGAAACTGACATTAAATCTCATATCTGACTGTGCAGAAATGCTGCACACCATCACAGACAGTTAACGTACAACCCCCCCCCCCTTCCCTTTCATTCATTTTCTTATCATTTTTAATAAATCAAAACACAGAACACATCATGCCCAGCGGTATCTTATAATACCGCCAGATCCCAAGACAATGAAAGGCAATTATGACACAAGACTTCTGTTTAAAACCATATGATAGCACAACAGATCAAAGTAGCCTGAAATGCTATCAGGCTCCCAAATTATATTGCCTTATCAGCTCCTTTTGCGTCTGGAACATTACACAGGGGAGTCCAACTGGCAGAGGATAAAAAGAGATATTAAAAACAAAACAAAACAAAAAAAAAAACAACCCTGAGAGCAAAGTGCACGAAGTGAAACAGAGAAATACTTCCTGTTTAAACCAAAAGAAGAGTAAACGTCTGTGAGCACAAAGACTGAAAATTAACTAAATGCCTCTTTTCACCTTTTTCTTTTTGAACTTTGGCTTATAATCTACTTCTGGAATAATTCCTATGCGACTTTAGAGATGATACAAGTATAATGAATGTGCTTCAGAGCAAGTCTGATATTATACCAGTATCTAATACTGATTTGTTAACCATCGCTAACACACAACATATCCAAACATGTAGAACACAGACTTCTTGTAGACCTAACAGTTTGTGGCTGATGATGCAAAAGGAAGACTATCAGCAGTTATCTTTGTAACAAAAACACAGAGACCCTTTTTTTTTTTTTTTTTAAATCACTGCAAGCTACTTTGTGTACAGTTTTGTCTTCCTGAGACAAGGCTTTATCTCTACAAGATACTTAGTTTATACTGCATCTTACTTGTAGGGTCTATCCTTGTTCTTTTTTTCATTGCATCATATCCACATTGTTTCAGCTGATATTTCAATACTTGAAGCTGCTTTCTATGAATAGCAAAGATCTGTTTTAGCAAATCGGCAAGTAAAATGATAGGCTGCGGACTAAAAAAAGAAAAAAAAAAAAGGATCTTAAAGCTCAAAAGACAAACTGTTCTCAGTCAGCAGTTATTGTTATTTTGGGAACTTGAGCTTGGATGATTTGGGGGTTTCTCACAAGTTTTATTCTAAGGTCTAGATGGGCCAAGATTATAACTTCAAGAGCAGGCAGATAAGCCGAGAAGGCCTAAATGCAGCAGAATACTGCACTGCATCAGGGGACATTTTATTTTTTGGTCAGTTTTTTCAATAAGGTGTTCTAAGATTTGTATTTATGTAAGTACATCAACAGCATCTCAGCATTCCCTGCACCTACAGGAGACCAAGCGGAGGAGGAAGAGGAAACTGTACCAAGCCAAGCAAGAAACAAGTGGGTTGATCAAAACAAGGACAATCTGCCAGTAAAATGCAAGTACTCTGGCAACTTGGAAGTATTAGATCATCGCAGATGTCTTGAACCATTAAAAATTAAGAAAAGGTTACTATGGGGGGGGGGGGGGGGTGTGTGAGAATAACTAACTAACTCTAGGAAGATTAAACACAAACCTGTCATCCACAGCCAGTCAACAAAGCACACACACAGAAACATAAAAACAGCAGATAGATTTGGGAGAAAAATAGAACCAAAGAAATAAGAACCAAAATAGCCATTAAAAAAAAAAAAGAAAAAAAAAAGATATACTTTATAAATCCCAATTAGAGCGCCAACTAGGAAATTCATTCTCTGCATTTAACCTCAGGTTGAACCTGAGAGCAGTGGGCTGCTATTTAAAGCATCCACAGTGGTTTACCTGAGTGCTATGTCGGGGACTCGACCCGGGTCTGCCATGCCAAGGCCCACGACATTACCACTACCCTACCGACTCCCCCAATCCAATCCCCCAATAAAACATAAAAGACTACTGTTGGACTCATACAGGATGAAGAAGCCATCAGGGTTGCATGCCACCAACTTTCCACTTCAATGTCAGGAAGTTTCACAGGCCAAAAGTGAAATCCTGTCACAGCCACTAACAGGTCAACCAAGAATAAAGTGAGTCCTGTTTGAAGTGAACATATCTATCTATCTATCTATCTATCTATCTATCTATCTATCTATCTATCTATCTATCTATCTATCTATCTATCTATCTATCTATCTATCTATCTATCTATCTATCTATCTATCTATCTATCTATCTATCTATCTATCTATCTATCTATCACAAAGGATGTAGTTCTTGTATCTAATGTTAAATAACCAATCAAGACACTTAAGAAAATTGTAAACACTTTATTAAATATAAATCATGAAAATAAAACAATTGAGTACAAAAAGTTTTTTGTGAACAGACTTTGTCTGATAGGCCTTCAAAATCCTGGATTTCTAGACGACATGAAAGCTCAAGCATGATGGAGAAAAGATCATGATCAATTCATAATATTTAAACACTTTCACATGAACTGCAGGAGATAGGGCCTCTTTTTGTAAACTAGATTTTAACTGCCCGGTAACATTCTCCAAATCCTCAGAAATAATCAATCCGGCAGGATGTTTATCTTATCTGTTACTGATCAGCTTTAAATGTTTTGACTTTGAGGAGGATGTTATGCAGCTCATCCTTAAAGTTCAGAGCCTGAATATGCCGTCACTGTTAAAAAGACACTGAACTCAACAGCACACTGAAGAAAAGCCCATAAATGACTCAGCCTGTGTACACAAACGGCTCTAGTCAACTGACATTTCCACATACAATGATCCACGCACAGAAGATTTAAGATTTGATGGATTTTTTTCTGACCATAAAAATATGTAGCTGTTAACAGTAATGTTCTTTAACTTTGCACAAACACAATTACACAGTGTTTGTTGTCATTTGTTTCACTGCAGGATTTTCAATCCTAATAACTTACTGATAGAAGGAACCGAACTCCGGATTGTTGTGTTGTGTGTTAGCTGTTTGGGTTAGAAGTCAGGAGAGAGTAGACAGGTGACCTGCGGCCCAGTGAGAGTAGCTGTGGGAAGGTGGTGTACATCTCAGCAGTCACTGGGTCTATAATAAAAAATAAATAAATAAATACATTAAATTAGGAAAACAAGCATCACCTACATCGTCCTCAAAGTTATTCCTACCTGCCCATTAAAGGTGGAAAAAAATCCGCTGTAAGTGAAATAAGTTGAAATTGACAAAAGTAATGACTAAAAATTCTACAAAAAATAATGACACTGACTCTGAATTGTGGTTCAAAAGAAATATTAAAAAACAAGCACACACAAAAAAAGTAAACAAGCATAATGAGACTCCTAAGCTAAAATTTTGTTGAGCAACACTTTGAGGCAATCACTGCAATCAGGTGTTTTCTCTAATGTTAAAAAAGATTTCTACACCTACAGTACACAGGTATTTTAATCCACTGTTCATGAGAAAGATGCTCTAATGTGTCTGGGACAGTTTTGTTTGTTTTATTTTTTTTAATTAAGTATTATCTAGTACAATTCAAATACAATATTTTATTTCTAAATTATATTATTCTAAATTTTTATTTATTATTAGTTTCTTTAGGTTTTTGTAATGTGATTTACAATTTTGAATTTAGCCTTTCCTTAAATGGAAGAGTATGAATAATTTTGAGGATGACTGTATAAATTCTGTGTATGGCTGCAGCTGTACATCAATCTCTTTGACACACAGTTTCATAAATTGTCAGAAAATAATCACTGAGAAATGTAAACATAGATTGTAGTGTATGAAAATAGCTGAGACGAGTTATAAAACTCACTTTTGCTGATCTTCTCATTCAGCTCAGTTGTCATCATGAAGTGTGGCTCACTGTGTGGAGTGTATGAGCAGACAGACACATTACATCACTTTACGCAGCCTGAAGCGCTTTGCAGCACGTTGTACGTTGTGTGAGGAAAAGGTCAAGCGGAGAAATCAAGTTGAATCTTTTTTTTTTTTTTTTTTAATTCACATCGTGAGTAAGAAGTTTAAAAGTGATTTCAGTCAGGTTTGATTACTTCCCCTACCTGCCACAGGTCTTTCTCCTCAATCTGGAGTCAGCTTTTAGTTCTGCATTATTGTCAGAACTGCTTAATTAAAAAGAAAACGGGGAAAAAAAACAGAAGGTATCGCATTACAAAAGAAATAAATTCATGCAAAGAGTTTTAATCTGAGCGAGCCTTATCTGCTTTTCTTTTTTCATGGGATTAGACACTAGAAGGTTTAGAAACAAATAATATGAACCCTCCCAAAAACCAACCCAACCTCCTTTTTCTTTCCAGTAACGTCTGGCTCATTCCGTCGTATCACATGGTTTTAAAATGTGACCCTAAGCTACCATACATAAGAGGCAAATCCTTGTAGTGTGTGAGAATGGAGCCAGACATACAACGTGGTTCTGTGCTCTCCTCCTGGGGCGGACCTCCTCCTGCAGAAACTGCTGTTCTTATCAGTGTGTGGTCTGTGGTTCTCTGGAATCACTCCTCGCAGCTCTTTGACGAGAAATCCGAGCTTGCCCGGGGAACTCTCCTGCTGCCGTTTTGACTTTGGTAATCAAAAAGAGGGAGTGACAACAGATGATGTAAATGAAGAGCTGCAGAGATGTGAAATTATTTTGTCTGATTTGTTAATGAAAGTGAAACCAGGGAATACAGGTTAATCCCACAAATTCAATTTCTGTGGCTATTAGCAACAATGCCTTTCATCAGGATTTAGTCAACACACAAACCAAAACAGCATTTCCCAGCTGTGTTGAAATTACCATCTGATTTCTTATTGCAGGAATGCAATCCAGTGTTTTTATCTAAGAGCGAAGCAGATGTGCTGAGCTTGTGTAAGTAAGTAAAATTTATTTATAAAGCACTTTTCACAGATAAAAATCACAAAGCGCTGTACACAAAAGGATAACTGGTGCAACAAAATGAGATAATTAACATGTGAAAAGGAAAATATAATAAAAAACATAATAAAACGATAAAACTCAGTCAATCACAATCAAATCAAACAAAAGCTTTCCTAAATAAATGTCTTCAGCTGCTTTTTAAAAGATTCCACACAGTCGACCAGATGGAGGGGCAGGGGGAGGTCATTCCAGAGCCTCGGGGCCTTAAAAGCCGGGTCCTCCCGGGTTTTAAAACCGGTCTTTTGGACCTTCAGGAGACTCTGGCCTGAGGAACGAAGGGTGCGCCGTGAAGTGTGTCGGTGCAGCCAAATAAAAATGATCTACACATGCACTTGGGCTGGATAATAGGAGATAGGCGAAATGAGGGGATTTTTTTTTCCCTTTTGACTGTACCTCAATCTGGGTGTTGGAGGGGCGCTGGGAGGAGGGCGGAACAGTGTGTGCAGTCAGGGTCAGAGAGTCCAGGTCAGGTGGAGGTACATTCAGATTTGTGCACAAATTTTGACCTTGGAGCTCCTATAGATAATAGAATAAATGGTCCTTTTATATTTTACACAGTTTGTTTAAGACTTGTGTTAAACTTTCTTCTGTGAATCTCCACACAATTCCTCTCAAGTCTACCGGTTTGGAAAGCAGAGAAAGACATGCTCCTTCTTCCAAAAGCTATATGCCCAACTTTTCTCTACCTTCAAGTCCAGAGCATGTTGGAGTTTGAGACGAAAATACTCCTGCTCCCTCAGCTGAATGAAATCCTGGCAGTTTGCAAAGCTTTCTGACATCTTTGGGAACACAGACATGACACCATAAGACATGAGACAAGGACACCATAATCTGACGAAACAAAGAGACAGAACAGAAGTGATATGGTCCCTTTTTTAACCAAAACATTTAAACATAGAATTCCTGTTTTGTTTCAGAGTGAGATGAAACTGTCTCTGAGAGACTAAGAAAAACTTTCTGTAGACTTTTTGTGGTTTTTCTTTAAAAAAGGTGGGGTGGGGGATTTTGAGCCAGTATTTGATGGTGTATATAGTCACTGTGTATGCTTACCTTGTGAAGGATTGCCTCCAGCTCGCCGATCCGCTCCCGTAACTGTTGGTCTTTGGAGCGAAGGGCCTTCAGCTCATTGGCCAGTTGTCTCTTCTCCTCTCTGATAAAGGCAAGCTCGTGGAGCTGACGCTGGGTCTCCAGGTTCTGGCAACGCTTCTCCTGAACAAGTTGATGGAGAAAACATTGACGCTGCTTAAAATGTACAAGTAGAACTTGCATGCCCAACACAAAAATAACTAAACAAAAAGCAACTTCTGTCTTTCTATATTTGACATATTTTAGTTTTTGATGACAGACATTTTTGTTACCAAAAGATAGTTAATTGGCACGTAAAAAGTTAATAAATTTAACTTACAATATCGTATTCATAAAGAGATAGTTTCCAGTGTAGAAGTGCTTTTTTAACCTGTTGAAGCTTCTCCTTGTTCTCCTCCAGATGTTGGATTTTGCCCTGCAGAGAATCAACCTGCTCTCTTCTGGCAGTGATCTCCTTCTGCATGTCTGTGGCCACCTGGAGACCTGAGGTGGAGACAAATTGATTAACACATGTTTGCTCCATGTAAATATTTGCAATTTTTGCTCCAAGATTTAATCATAACCAAGAAGTTACTAACTGTACACATCTGTACAACATTTTCTATGCACAAGCCTTTCAGTGAAGTCATAGTTTATATCAAAAATGTGAATCAAACCATGTCCATCTGCTCCTTTGAGGGCCCTCAGGGTGCGCCCAATCTTATCAAGCTCATCATGGGCGCTCCTAAGCTGACTCTGGAGCTTCAGCACCACACCCTCGTGCTCATCATTCTTACAGCTGTGGAGGAGTTGCAACTCCTTGTGTTCCTCTGAAGCGGTGCCCACACAAACACATGCGTTACATCCAAAGAAAGTGCCGTAACATATAAGCAAACATTTGCAACAATAGAAGGGCTTGGTTGACCGAGTAAACATACCAAAGACAGGCCTTTGTTTTCCTTACACAGCAGGACAAGAGGATAATTCAATTTGACAAGAACAAAAAAAAGAGGAGAGTTGTTCTCTTTCTAGGGGAAAAGCTGGGAACTACAATTCCTGGAGAATGGAGACGGCTGATTGCAGCAGACATCTGGCCAAAGGCATTAAAAATAAACTAGGACTGCCACTTATAACCATGAATGCCATGGGGCAACAGTATATAGTAACACAAAACCAACATGGACACTTCAAATAAACAAGAGTTCATCATTTGGTGTAAATTAAACCCTAAATTTCAGGCGCAGTGCTGTTTGTGTAACACATACTGCATATTGTGAATATTAGCCTCCCTTGGGGTGATAAACATTGGACTTACTGGTTAGGGTGAGTAACTGCATACGCTGCAGCTCCAGGTGTCTGGTGATTTCCTGTTTCTCCAGAGTCTCTTCTCGTACACGATGACTCTGTTCAATCACAGAGGCCTGTAACTGTCGTCTCTCACACTCCACAGCAGCAAAGTCTGACTTGTGTTGGACTAAGTCAGCCTGATGCAAAAATAGAAAAAAAAAGTGAGCCTGACAGAAAGATTGAAATTAGCAGTGGTTTTGAACAGCAAATACAAAGAGGAGAAAATTGCTTAAGTGATTTTTGTTCTGACTCGGAGCTGATGCATATCCAGTTTGTGCTGGTTCAGCTGGTTGATGAGGAGGTTGTTCTCCTGCTGAAGGCTGTCAATCTTGTGGCTGTGCTGTACTGTCATCTGGATGCCGCTTTCCATCTGCAACTTCAAAGTGTCTATCATCTTCTCTCTGTCATTCAGTTTCAGCCTCAGCGTTTCTTGTTCAGCCTGCAGAGTCTGGCACTGACTCCGACCTTCTTCTAACCTGACGAGATGCTGAGAGAAACATGGAAATTGGTATCAGTCAAGTGAGCCATCAAAAAGGGACAGGAAGTCGTCAGATCATAGCTGTGCATGTTTGACAGTTGAGACAAGCTGTCGTCCTGACGTGCCTCAAAGCCACCACCATCATCCCGGTACCGAAGAAGTCGTCCCCCACCTGCCCCAACGACTACCGCCCCGTCGCACTCACCCCCATCATCATGAAGTGCTTCGAGGGGCTAGTCATGCACCACATTAGGTCTGCCCTCCCTCCCACTCTAGACCCCTACCAGTTTGCATATCGGTCCATATGTCATCGCCACTGCCCTCACCCACCTGGGGGACCAAGGACTCACATGTCAGAATGCTGTTCATCAACTTCAGCTCAGCATTCAACACCATCATCGCCCAGCAGCTCATCATCAAACTGGTCCAGCTGGGACTCAACACCTCCCTCTGCAACTGGCTGCTGGACTTCCTGATGGGGAGACCACAGGCAGTTCGGGTCGGCAGCAACACCTCCCGCACCATCATGCTGAACACGGGGGGACCCCCAAGGATGCGTGCTGAGCCCCCTCCTCTTCACTCTGCTGACCCACGACTGCACCCCAACATTCAGCTCCAACCTCTTCATTAAGTTTGCAAACGACATGACCGTGGTGGGTTTCATCGCCAACAACGATGAGACAAACTACAGGAGTGAAGTGAGCCGCCTGGCCAGGTGGTGCAGAACAACCATCTCCATCTGAATGTGGAGAAGACGAAGGAGATGGTGGTAGACTTCAGGAGAGAGTCTGTCCAGCATGCTCCAAGTTCCTGGGTGTCCACATCTCCCAAGACCTGTCCTGGGACACCAACACCACGGCCCTGGCCAAGAAAGCCCAACAGCGACTCTACTTACTGCGGAAACTGAGAAGAGCAAGAGCCCCGTCCCCCATAATGCACTCCTTCTACAGGGGCACCATGGAGAGCATCCTGACCAGCAGCATCACCGTGTGGTACGGATCCGCATCCCGCCGCAAGACCCTGCAGCGCACCCTAAAAGCAGCTGGTAAGCTCGTCGATGTCCCCCTCCACTCTCTAATGGACATTTACCACTCCTGCCTCACCTGCAGAGCCACCAGGATCGCAGGTGACCCCACCCACAGTGTCTTCATTCTGCTGCCGTCGAGGAGGAGGCTGCAGAGTCTCAGGGCCAGAACTAGCAGGCTCAGAGACAGCTTTTTCCACCAGGCAGTGAGAACGCTCAACTCTAAAAATATCCAAAATGGGTCTAGAAGTCTACTTTGTCCTTTTTAAAAGGGGGAAAAATCTCAAGAGAACTGTCCACATGGGTGCCTTCGTTGGCTTTCGCCATGTTTTCATATATGGAACATTGCAAACTGTGGCTACTACTGCTTTTCCAGCCAATGAGCAGCATCACTGGAAGTTTTTCAAAGTGCAGTAATCAGGCACGGTTTAAACGATAACTAAAATTTGAAGCAGGATTACTAATTGCTGGCAATTTTATCACGGTTAACCATTTTACTGTTAATCGTTTCATCCCTACTTCCTACATTAGGATTGCATTACCATCGTCTACTGTCAACCCATTTGTAAATTTGTCATCTTCTTTAGTATTTAAACAGATTTCATGTTTAGATTTCTAGGTTATCGGACTGGATTCCTAGATCTCTATCTTATAGTTTCTTATATACACCGTGGGTTTGAGTGGACTGTAATTTCAAGTGTTGTATGTCTAACATGGGGCACATTTGACAATAAAGTTGACTTTGACTAAAAATGTATTTTTTGGGGAGAAAAAGACCCTACAAATAACTTCATGGGATTCATCACCTGCTGGATTTCTTGCTGCCTGACACAAAGTTCAGTATCTTTTTTCTGCAGGAGTTCCAGGAAATCCCTATCCTTTAGGGCCCTCTGGTCCAGAAGGGCCTGCAGGCAGACATTCTCCTTTCCAGTTTTGCAAAGCTGTTCCTTGGCCACCTCCAGCTGTCCTCTCAAGACCTCTGCATCTTCACAGAGCTCAAGCTGCTGCTGCTCGCAGCAATTCTAGATAAAAAAAAAAGGAATGAACAGTGGACTACCAATACGGAAATGAGAAAAGATTTAATAGTCATTAAACTATACAAAGGAACATAATCTCAGTGATGATAGTCATGATGCTTAATGCTTTATTTTATTCAGTCTTGTCTGAGATAACATTTGGTTCTATAGACTTGGATTGGTATGTGATCAGTGTCATAAGTATAAATAATACAAATATAGCCAAAATTCTGTGGCTTGTACTGTACAAACCTCCTAATATCAAATTGTGAAATGTACAGTTGTTACTGAATTTGAAATTTGCATTTGGATCCTTCGATTAAAACTAACAATGGAGAAAGAAGTTTGTTCATCACCCAACACAAATCTCAAAACAGGCTGTAAG
This sequence comes from Atherinomorus stipes, assembly GCA_023101725.1. NCBI lineage: Eukaryota > Metazoa > Chordata > Actinopteri > Atheriniformes > Atherinidae > Atherinomorus > Atherinomorus stipes. The sequence continues at coordinate 53,436 of JALJCO010009795.1, forward strand.
ACAATGAATTTCTGCCTGCAGCTAGCTTATTGTGTGACCAAATGACTTGAGATTAAACAGAAATCCCAATACACGCAAACACTGAAGTTCAGGAGTACGTTCATATTTAGTGGTACATCTCTGTTCTGGGATCTCCTTGCTCATCCACGTGCAGATATGAAATGCCCGAGGCAGGGAGAGCAGCATCAAAGACACGCAGAGCACAGAAGAGCATCAATGACCGGCACGGCACTGATTAAATAAGACAGAGTTATAAAATAATAGAGAAAAAAAGAAAAAAGAGAAAGCAGCAAAGAAAAGGGCAGGCAGGGGTGCTTTAAACAGGCTGCTCTGTGCTACCATTTCAATTTGAGGAAAGGAATCAGCTGATGTACCAGGATGTGGGCCCTGCTTGTCATTCCTGAACAAACATTATGATGGATTTACTCATTGACTCTGCAGCTTTTCTGAAAGTAATCAAGATTCTTGCATAATCCAAATACACAAAGACTGCTTCACTTCCTTCTACGTATTGCCTTAGAGAAATGATAAACACAAACTTCACATTGCAAAATGTAAAACCTGCAATTTAACTTCAGCCTTTTACTTTTGGCATTTCATTGAGAGACTTATGGAGAAATTTGACATTTGTAAAGTAATAGGGTCTGTCTTTGTCAGGCAGATTACTGTCACAGAACTACTGCTCTACATTGCAGACACCTTTGCTGAGAGCAAATACACATCAGCAGGTCATATATATATATATATATATATATATATATATATATATATATATGTCATCGGCACAGATTTTAGCAATTTTGCCAGTAAAACATAATTTTCTATGAACTAACCTCTGATAACTGTGCCAATCATCTTTTAAAGCTGTTTCATCAGCACGTTACGCAAGCAGGGCCTGAAATTCACTGCGGGATTGCGGGAATCGCGCATAATATCATCAACTCCCGCAAACCTCGCTCTTATAATGCGGGAAATTCCCGCTTACAATTGCAGCGACGTAATGAGCAGTGAACGTTTGCATCTGAGCCATAAAATAACGTAAAGGGTTTTATACACTCTAGGCGACGTCGCCTCTGTTGCCTCCCGTGTTTGGAGAAAGAAGTTGATTTTGGGAATGTTTCCTCATCATTATCTCACATTCCCATTGCTCTTAGCTTGTTCTTGTTCATCTCAGCTTCTTTATTGTATTTTCTGTGTTTCTATTGTCTTTCCTATTAAGTATCTTTGGGTGTTATGAAAGGGATTATCAAATAAAATGTATTTTTTTATTATATTTATTCGGTTTCTGACAGTTTTCTAGCCTTACATGTAGAAGATGACCACAGCATGATCCATCTGATGTCACATTGATCCATTCATTGTCTTGGGTTGTGATTAAAACACAATTCAGAAATTCACTAAACAACACAAACCTCAGTCTGATGCTCATTTCAGAGCTCCGTCCTCCCCAAGACCAGTTTGATTTTAACAGAACTTTTATCAAATGCAAGAGATTACGTAGAGGAAAGAGAACAGAACAGAGCTGGAAGAAAGAACCACCAAAACTACTTATAATTATGCAGCTCAAAGATGAAACAGATTACTGCAATATATACTTTTTATACGAAGTTGGTATGATAGCTGATAAAGAGAATGGAGACAGGACAAGAGAGCTGTCATAGATGGCAACTAAGAAGGACGAAAACGACAAATGAATGCTCCTTATTAATCTGAGGTACAGATAGGACACTGTAAGACCTGTGCTGAAGCTTCCTGTGAATATCTCCCCCAAAGTATATAAATCCCCCTTTGGTGAAGCATATCACCAAAATCGGGAACCCCCCCCCCATTTTGACAAGTGACTTTCTAGCCCTGGCATGTAACATTGTGCAAGGTCAGACACTATGCAGACAGGGTGCAATAATATCAAACACGTTTGTTACACATTTATTCACTCCAGTACCTTGAGTTGTTCAAGGTGGGCCTGAAGCTCCTTTGCCGTTTGTAGTGAATGGTCTCTATCTCTCTGAGTGTCAAACAGCTGAGTCTGAGCCTCAACGAGCTGTTGCTCCAGACAACAAACCTACAAAACAACACATAGCAATCACAAAAACATAAAATGAGTCATTCTGGCATAAGAGGTCATTTCTCGAAAACTCCTGGAGTGTTGCTTCACCACATTTAAAGGTGCAGTTTAACACTGAGTTAACATTTTTGATTAGTCATTGTCTGCCTGATGACAAAATGCTTTAATGCTGACATTATTACAGATAACATTACTGGATATTGTTTACCTTATCTTTGTAGCTGGCAAGAGTTGATTCAAGTTCATTGATCTGCTGGTGGTGCAACATTGTCTGTCTCTGTGAGTGTTTCCTAGACACAAAATTGTAGTTTTAGTTGTTTAACAGAACGTTGCAATATTTTCTGACATGTTTACAATAACTTAACATGGAGTGATAACAACAGTAGAATGCTACACACTGCACACTCCCCAGGAAACACAAATATGTAAAATTTCTGACAAAGAATTTGGGATACATATTTACTTCAGCAGCTCCAGCTTGACACACAGGCCAATGCCACTGTCTTCTGATGAGCGCAGTTTGTCAGTCAACATCGCCATCTCCTGGCCAAGGCTTGTGATCAGGTCTTCGATACTGGGACAACCGAATGCACAAACTGCGTATGACTGTTGTTATGATAAACTTAATAAATTTAGGTTTACAAAGCATTAATTATGTTTGTTCTATGCAATGAAAAGATGCTTCAGTAACATTCAACAATTAATGAAAATGTAATACACAGAAATTAGCCAGTTAGTTACAGATGCTGCTTTTTTTTCATTTTGTTTTTCATTTCTTAATTCATTTTGTCCAAACATAAAATTTAAAATGTGAAAAATATTTTGATTAAAATGGGCAATTCGCATGAAGGACAGGTATAAGTTCCCATATTGATGTGAATTTATGTTTAACAACAAACTGTTATTTTGTGCCTATTTTTAAATTCACATCTTCAAAATCTTATACCCTCTCCACTCTCATCAGTTAGTGACTTAATGGACAAAACAAGTCTCAGCTCCATCCTGGACAATCGTGGTCTTTTAACTCAGACTGTCACCTTCACATGCTCTGCCCATTGATTCACTAAGGAGCTAAAGCCTGGCTCAGACTACACAATTTTTTTCATTGTTCACGACTCTCGCTTCGTCAGATTAACAGACATTGTGTCATAAAATCGGACGGTGTCTTGTTACTCACAAGTGGTCACACTACAAGAATGGCACCAGACAGACAACAGTCTGATCATCGCGTGGTGTCGCAAAAGGCGACACGAGACGGGGAGGCGAGACAAGCAGCTGTCAATCAGTCCCTTGGTTTAGAGGCCTCTGAGTTGATTGTTTGGGTCACTCATGAAATGGAAAGTGGAGGAAATCAAATATATTTGGATAGAAAATTTTCAAATTGACGGGATCAAAAACAGGAAGAAACAAGGGGGACGGCCCGGGGGGCCACACCCCATGAGAGCAAAGTCCAGCTGACCCAGTGACACTATTCAGAAAAACTGCCATAAAGTGAAATAAAGTGTGTTGTTCTATACAAACGCACACACGTGCGTCCTCACAGGTGTACGCTCCATCAGTGCCGCTGACAGAGCGCACGTCGGAAAACACCGCAACCACATGAAATCAGACACATGATGGAATAATAAACGTGTTCATGGCCAAGCCGCCGTCTTCCCTTTAAATTGAGAGCTGCGCAGTGCACAGCAGTATCGCTGTGTCTACACTCTGCGCCTAATAGGTATGATCAGATGGTTAATTAGCTTTGATGATCATGCGTAATGTGGATTATGGCTCTGAGAGTGCATGAGTACGTGCATGAGTGTGTCATATTTCAATATGTTTATCTCATTGAGTGCAATATCCGTAATGTCTTTGCGGTGTTTTTATTCAAACACAAAGTGTGCGTTTTCTATGACTTTGTCATTGATTTATTTGAGTGTGTCACATACGTGAATGTATAGACCTGCTCTGAATTACTGTTGACCATTAACGGTAGAACACACACATCGTGTGGATATGCTTCGTGTTAATAAAATATGTTGTATTCGAGAGAGATACACTCTTTTGAATGTTCGTGAAAGGGGTAACACTGTTGGAAAAAAATTTGGCACACCCTGTATTTGTTGGTACACCCAATGTTTTTTCTGGCTACATCAGTAGTATGGGCTCTCCATTCTGCACATCAGAGAGGCGGAAACTGATGCCACAGCTCCACAAATCTCTCCTCCGTTCCACCGGACAGCAGCTGTGTCTCTCCTCCTTTCCTCCATTGTTGTTTGTGTACTGGCGCTCCAGATCATCTCCCTGGTGGAACCGAGGAGCGCACTGTCCTTCTATTGGTTAATATGTAGGGACACGTCGCAGGACATGTCACACTAGGCGGACAAAACCAAAAAATTCTGACATGCCAGTCTTTTTGCGTCGTGGTTGTGAAGCATAGCAGACACCAAATCGTCAGTCGCTGATTATGTCATACTACGGGGGCGAAGACGCAACGTTCAGCAATCCAACAACGCAGAATCGCGCACGACAGTGAGCAACTGACTGCGACGTCTCCGTCGGGCCAAAATCGGGCTAAATTTGTGCAGTCTGATCCTGGCTTAAGACTGATGAAGAGGTCTGGCTGTGTCCTGGAACGTGCAAATGTCTAGCTTGATGGTGCATAAGTTGGCTTCCCGGGAACATTGCAGATCTTATGCAAAAGCCCTCTCCAAGGCCAGGTCAGATCACTACTCCACACTCCTCAACAATAACCGAGGTAATTCCAAAAAAACATCTTTTCCACAATCATATTCTCAAACCACAGTTCTCTTTATTCTACAACCACACAGATACAAAATGTAACTGTTTTCTGGACTTCTTCATATCAAAAAAAGACAGCATCCGCTCTTTGCTCTCACATTCAAACAGCACCAACTTTGACACCCTGTCGACAACCCCCCCACAACACCGATCACACTTCTCTCTTTCTAATCATCCACCTGCCCCCTTGATCCACTTCTGTCCCCTCTGTTGAAAACTCCCCTCCAATCCATTAGGCATCTCATAACCAAAATAATAAACCACGCTCTGGAAACAGCAACTGTCCCATCATCTACCTTCAAAACTGCCCTTATCAAACCTCTCCTCAAAAAAAAAAAAAAACAAAACAATATCTTGGACCCTGAACCCCTGTCAAATTACACACAAATTTCGAACCTCCCATTCATCTCCAAACTCCTAGAAAAAGTTTTTTCCATCTAGCTCCTCAACCACCTCAAATGCAATAATCTGTATGAAAAATTCCGATCCGGTTTTCGTCCCTCCCACAGCACAGAAACAGCTCTCATCATAGTAACCAACGACCTGCTGATGGCTTCTGATTCTGGTTCAACATCCCTCCTCATCTTTCTCGACCTCTCTGCTGCATTTGACAAGGTAGATCAGAACATCCTTCTCTACTGCCTCCAGCAGTGCATCGGTCTCTCTGACACTGCCCTTCACTGGTTTCACTGAGACAGTGTACCTCACTGACGGGACTGAGCACGTGGCCATGGGGGATGCAAAATCCAGACCTCACACTGTTTCCTGTGGGATTCCCCCAGGCTCCATGCTCAGCTTTACCCTCTTCACCATCTACACCCTCCCCCTTGGTTGTGTTGTCGGCAAGCATGGAATTAATTTCCATTGCTATGCTGACGACACACAACTTTACATTAAAATCACCCCCAGTAGTTCCCACGCTGCCTCTGTCACCCGCCTCAGCTCCTGCCTGGAGGAGATAAAAGCACAGATGAGTCAAAACTTCCTGCAGCTCAATGGCTCAAAAACAGAAGCCATTCAAACTGGTACTCCTTATCAACTTCACTCCTTTCCTCTCAACCTGTTTCATTCTGTGGTCATACCATTCTCCTCTCTCCCTCTATAACAAGCACAGACTAAAAAAAATGGACGTCCGGTTATGTCTGAAGAGGGAAAAGTGAAGCCAGTTGGGCATTTTCCACCGTCGCCATCTTGCCATGTCATGTGTGTTGTCACTCCCGGAAAATACTAAAATGGGCAAAGGCAACACCGCTCCGAGCCACGGGGCAAATGATTGACAGCCAAGCTAATGCTAACCGAGCTAATCCGAAGTGAACAGAAACGAACGAAGACAGGTGGTTTAAAGGTAAGATGCTCAGACCTGCTGTTAACCAACTAAAAACCACTTTTGTGCAACTCTGCTACAGGCTGAGGCCTTCTTGAGAGCAAGCAGGGAGCTAACTATTAGCCTCCATGGCTAAAATCAGCACCCGGTCTGCAGCCTGTCAATCAAAAGGACACGCCCCTAATTATGTGTAATTTCAAGATTAAAAGGTACAGTGTGTAAGAATTACTGACATCTAGTGGTAAAGATGGGTGTTTGAAAGAAAAGATGTTTTCTTCTAAGTACTGTACAACTGAGATAAAACTCTGATTAGGAGACATCCTATAGTTAAACGGATATTGTTTTAAAGACATAAATGAGCATCAATTACTTCAGAAGTGACAGGACTATTTTTGAAATAAAATTAATCACCTGGTATTTTTTCATATTTGATATTCAAAACACATTTGTTTTGAACTAGTTGTTTACCACAACAAGCAATTTTAAGCTGGTCCTTTGTCTCCAATTTTTTAAAATTCAGTCCAAAACAAAGCCCAATAAAATGATAAACTAACAAAATCATAAGGACAGGATGGCATCCAAACATTAAGACTGTACCTTTTTTGCTTATTTACTCCACTGTCTACTTCATTCCTTTGCTGTCCCTTTGGCAAGTATGAAACACATGATAAAAATCTGTTATAATTTAAAGTGGTTAAAGAGTACTTAGCATAATTAATACTTAACATCTAGCGCTTACAGTAAAACATCTTACCTGTAGTTTGCCGCTATTATTGTTGAAATCCTCATTTTCAGTAGCCAGAGACTGCTGTGTTTGGCTACTTGAACCTTTAGCAGTAATAAGTTTGTGCACACATTGTTTCTCACACAGTGTGTGGTACATTTCTTTAATGGCCTTTTCCAGTGTTTCTATTCTCCTTTTAAGTGCCAACGCTTCATCCTCCGTCTCTTGGAGCTTCTGGTCCGCAGACCTTTTGATGTTTTGGAGCTCTTCCGACATGCACAGCATCTTTTCCATCTGATCAACTTGTGCCCTCGAACCCTTCAACCTAAAAGTGAAAAAATCTGTGGGTCAAAGTGATTTTAAATATCTCCAAAGAAATATGTTTCTCTGTTCACCTCAGGTCAGACAGGCCATCTTTCTCCATCTGGGCCTCATGCAGTTTAGCTTGCAGGTTCATGATGGCTCTCTGACGATTTAAAGTATCTTGTTCAGGGTGATCATGCATCTGTGTTCAATAAAAATAAATATCCAAATACACAAAAATGCTGAGTTAATTTACTATTTAGACACATTTAAAGCAACTTTGTGTGTTTCACTATTTTTCTAACAGGGTAAAAGCTATGAATGAGGTAATTGAACTCTGAAATACAGACAGACCCACCATTAATAAAATAAAATATTTTAATAAATATTTAATGAAACTCCAACCAACCTTGAAGTGGGGTGCACCCCTAGGATTGGCCAAGGGACCTGCCTGCCAGACCTTGCTTTTGATTGGGAGGCAGAGGGAATGAGGGGGTGTGTCTTAGGAGTGAGGTGGGACTGTTTTTTTAAATAATCTTGCTGTGCTTTCTGAAATGCAAGATCGGTAAGGGTTGCTTTAAACTAAAGCCACAAAAAATATATGGCAGAAATAAAAGTATGGACCTTGTTGGACTGCAATTCAGGCAGTTGTTGAAGATAATTATCCACTGCATTTTCCAGCACATCTTTTTGAGAAGTATTTTCATTGCTTTGGACCACCTCCTCATTTAGACTATCCAGACAGCAGACCAGAGGATGACTCACTGCTTGCTGGTGGGTTGAAAGAATGGTGGGATCTTCAGATGAGTCATCTAACAAAAGAGCAAAGTTTAAAATATACACTGTTTTGGTCTGAGAAACATGCCTCTGTTAAATAAGCTGAGCTTTTACCCACATACAAGTCTTAAAGGTACAGTGTGTAAGAATTGCTGACATCTAGTGGTAAAGATGGGTACTGCAAGGAAAGATGTTTTCTTTCAAATGACTTCATATTCTAAGCACTGTTGTGAATGTGTGGTGGCTGTTAGTGGCCAAAGTTCTCCCAGACATAAAGATGTTTTTATCTGTGAGTGGATCCAGCGGTCTCAGGTGTAGCTATAACTGTATGATGAATAACTACTTTAAATGTCTTTTTAAGGCATTACTTATCCCAAACAGTCTCTAACTCCCATTAAATAAAGCTGGTAGAGCAGTTTTAAAGTTCAGAGGGTTCTGACTTCACATGCATTGTTTTGTCCATTCAGGGACACCGAAGTTAAAATGGTAGAACAAATATGGCAGCCTCCATATGTGCACCGCCCAGCAAGTAGAAATAAATGACTCATTCTAAGAAAATATAAAGATATAGCAGCTATTCTAGTGCAGTGATCACACATCAATAGAAACACAGTTTTGAATTATACATCACATTTTTCTGAACTTTAAAACCTTTGATTTTTAACATACTGTACCTTTCACAAAAGTTTTGACTTGCATAATTTCTCTGTCAAGGCCAGATACGATTCATCCTTTTTTTACTTTTTGCATCTGAACTGAACTGACAGTATAACAGCTGTTTGTTTTCACTTATTGCATTATATTTTGGGTGCTGTGAGAAGTGAAAAGGTATTTTATATACCATTTCTTTCTATCAGTTTGCACTTATATAAAAAGGATATTTATGATCCACTTCTCAAGTTCAGTCATTAGACCTACTGTTGTGGCTGCTTGGTCCAGGTGAACTGTTTTTATCAGTGCAGCCAAACCTCTCCAGGGCCATTCTTGTGGCATTTTCCACCTCCTGTTGGAATCTTTGTGTTTCCTTGGTCCGTCTATCGAGTTCTTCACTGTCAAGAAATAAAAAGTAACAGGTTAAAATCCTTCTAGTAAAATTTTAACATCTCATAAGTTTTTTTTTCATTGTGTTGGCGTTTTATAATATATATATATATATATATATATATATATATATATATATATATGTATATATAATTTCTTCTATCACTCCTTGAGACAAATGATAACAGTTATGTTTTGATACTGGAGCGTTAAAGGTACAGTGCGAAAAAAAAAAGAAAAAAAAGTCAATGGCAGAAAAATTTAACGTATAATTCAGAACGGTGTTTCTATTAATGTGTAATCAATACACTAAAATAGCTGTTATATATTTGTTTTCATAAGAATGAGCCATTTATATCTACTTGTTGGGTGGTGCACATATGGAGGCTGCCATATTTATGCCATTTTTACTACGGTGTCCCTAAATGGACAAAGGTGTTAGTGAAGTGAGAACTCTATGAACTCTAAAACTGCTGTACCAGCTTTGTTTAATGGGAGTTAGAGCACTGTTTGGTATTAGTAATACCTTAAAAGACATTAAAAATAGTTACTCATAGTACAGTCATAGCTCACTCGGAGACCACTGGATCCACTCACAGATGGAAACATCTTTATGTCTGGGAGAATTTTGGCCACTAACAGCCACCATACATTCACAACAGTGCTAGGAGTTTTAAGTCATTTGAAAGAAAACACATTTTCTTTCAAACACTCATCTTTACTACTGGATGTATGTAATTTTTACATACTGTACCTTAAAATCACATTAAATGAGCGAGCACGGTAACAACTTTATTCATTTATTTATTTTTAAACATTTTTTTAACTTTACTTTATGCTTGGAATATGTTTACTGTGGCTGTGGGTCCGAAAGTTTACCTGAGGTCATCCAGAGACAGATTGTGGAATCTCAGTTGAAGAGATGTACTTTGGGTCTCTATAAAGTAAGAAAAAAAAACAAACAATCAAGTTAACGGAACACTAGATTACCATAGTACTCAACTTTGCTTAATTTAGATGTTAAATAGCTTACCCGATGCTGGTTGTGTTTGTGTTTTATCTTTCGATGGACGATCGCGACGTGAATCATGATGACTATCATCCATAGCTGGTCCGAAACTCTGAAACTCGGAGTGCTGGAAACCCGATGACATTTTCCTTCACAACCGTATCAATAGCGATGAGATATCTATTTAAGCAATTAGTTGGTTGCCATCTGCATCTAGAGTTTCATTACCATGGAAACAACATCCGTAGCTAATTCGGCTAATTCCAAACTTGCATTCATTCCGTAAATATTGCAATTTTAATGTAAATTGGTAACGTTTCAGGCTGATTATGTAGACCGCAACAAACAACAGACGTTCGGTTCCGACTCTAAAAGCTGTAAAACAACGTTAGCGCCAACATTTTGAAATACGGCACTACAATTTCGCTTCTGCTTTGGCTACAGTAACCATGACGTAACCACGTTACGTTCCCAGTGGTGCATGATGGGCAACGTAGTACAAGCTGCTCAGCGATAACTTGTTTATGGGCGTCGCTTTGTTGATGGAATCGAACATTTTCTTCTGTTTTTTTTCACCATGTACTGGCCATAGTCATGATCAAAATGGAGACATGACTAAATGAATTTTGCAATGCAGCAGTAGGGGAGTTATCACCTTGCACGTCAGTGTCTTTAAGACGAGGTAAAACGACGATTTCTTTAAAAAAAATATTTGTATTATTTTCGTAAGCAAGCTAGCTAGTTAGTTAGCTGACGCTGCCATTATTTGTTTGCGAGTCTTTTTCACTGTTGTTTGAATAATTTCGCCCAAATGCAGGCTATTAAATGTGACTAAATGGTTTGGGTTTTGATCAGTTTTGCCTGCTTTCTGATGGTGTCCCTTTTGTGATTGGCTGTGTGACCCAGTTTTTGTCTCCTGTCCACTGTTTATTACAGTCTTTTAGTTTCGAGCAATCAAACATCTAGTTCATCGGTGTATACTGATTTAACAAACAGGATCGTTTTGTTTTGTTTTGTTTTGTTTGTTGTTAGGGGTTGGTGCAAAATGTTTTAGTACACTGACATCTGACACCAAGGAGGAGTGGTTTAGGACACATTTATATGCACTCTTCTCTCCAACCTATAGGGAATCATTGTTATGAGGATTAACTTGGATTTTTATGTTCAACTGTTTGAATATGTTATTCTTCAGGATGAAAGATCTCCAAGGTGTTGACAGCTTGCTCTTGAAAGAGTTGAAGTCATGCTGTGCAAAAGAGAACAGCTTTCTTCCCAAGGAGACTGGCCTGAAGGTGATGGAGTCGACTTCAACAGAGGTGACAAACTCGCCTAATTTTTACATTTCTGACTCTGTGCGGACATGTGGGCTTGCTACAATGTATACTGTCTCTAGCTCTGCCTTTTTAATATGAAATACTTTTTAAAATTTCTTCTTTCTTTCATTCTTTCTTTTGTTTTAGAGTCACAGCAGAGTGTCTGCAAAATGCAGAGACAGCAGGGTGGAAGAACTGTGGAGCCTGAACAGTTTCTTTGGCTACAGCACTCACACCTTTGTACAAGCTGTTAATTTGCTTGACCGATTTCTTACTGTTATGAAGGTAAAGATTCAGGAGTAATATATACACTACTCACAAAAAGTTAGTGATATTCAACTTTTGGTTTTTGGAGAACAGAATGATGCAGAATAAATATTTAACCATTAAACAATGTACATGTGCATTGAAAAGTCTAGAGAAAGTTTAATTCATTTCACCTGGAAAGGTTGTAGTGGATTTATATATATATATATATATATATATATATATATATATGTGTGTGTGTGTGTGTGTGTGTGTGTGTATGTATGTACGTTTATATAAATATTACATCTCGGTCTCAAAATCTGTAGCTATTTCAGAGTTCTGAGTGTACACCGAGACCTGCAGTAACGACTCAGCCAGATTCTGTTTTGATACTTTTTAAAAAAAGTAAAGTAATCCATGGGCTTGCATTGACTTAAACGCCTCACGTGTGTACAGTGTATGAACTGGTATGACCCCACAAGGCCTCTAGCACGCATCTGTTAGTTGTCCCAAAGTGCAGAAGTGAAACCCTTTGGAGAGACAGCTCTCAGCATGAATGCAGACAGTCTACCTGAGGTCTTGAGAGCAGCTGAAAGTGTTGATATCTTCAAACCTACCTTCCCTGTCTAATATTTGATTTAGTGGACATCACTTGATTTGTTGCTTGTATGCAGTTCAATTTAAGTTTGCTCATTTGGAGTGTTTTGTCTTTTTTGAAACTGTGTTATATATTTCATAATATAGTTTACACTTCACCCACTTCAGTCTACACAGCTGTTTTGCCTTTTTAATCTGCTCATGAGTAATCTATTATGTATACTTACTTACATTAAATATGCTGTGCAAAACCCAAAAAGGGAATGAATTGATCAGTGGTAGAATTTATTGTGTATCATGGGATGTTGACTCAGACTTCTTTCTGGGATTGTGACAGGTGCAGCCCAAGCATGTGCCTTGCATTGGAGTCTGTTGTCTTCACATCGCTGCCAAAATGGTTGAGGAAGAGAGCAATGTCTCACCCACTCATGAACTCATTCGCATCAGCCAAAGCAAGTTCACCGTGTCTGACCTTACCCGTATGGAGAAGATCATTTCTGAGAAACTCTGTGTGGAACCCAAGGCAGTGACAGCCCTAACCTTTCTACACCTCTACTACTCTGCCATCACCTCTGTGTCTGCTGGAAGGTACATATTATTTTCTTTTTTGCTTGTTTGTTTTTGGTGAGACTTTGCCCCAGTTTGCACAGAGCTGGTCAAATAGATTCTGCTTTTATGAGGTCTGTTTTGGCGGATCATATTAGGATTCCCTCTATATTTAAAGGGAGGAGATCCCAAGCATTGGGAGACTGGAAGCCCAGCTAAAAGCCTGCTTATGCCGGCTTGTTTTCTCTAAAGCAAAAGTAAGATTTGTTCTCAGGTGACACTTTGTCAACATAGTAATGCACTGTCAATCTTGAGCTAATTGTCCCATTGCTCTTTCCGTCTTTACAGCCATCAGTGTTGGCCCTGTCCCTTGTTGCTCAAGAGTTTGAAACCCTCCAGTCAGCCACTTTGCTGAAGATTGTCCAGCAATTCCAAAGGCATCTAAAGGTATGTTTTATCCGAAGAGACGGTCTACTTCACACTGAGAGGAACTCTATTTCTCCTCTTGGGAGAATATGGACTGGCTGGTATTGTGCAGCTAGTTCAGAAATTATTTATCTTAAAGGGGAACTTGGTTTTTTTTTTTTTTTAAATCTGGACCTGTTTTCTACCATGAAATATGTTTATTTACTCATTTACGCCCCCCCTGTGAACTCGAAGCGGCTTTTTCGTGGTGATCCATCATTCTTTACAGACATTTACTGGTGTCGCGTAATAGTGACGTCATCAAAGCTGCAGCAGTTAAAAAGTCTGTAAACACGGATGAATCGCCACAAAATAGCCGCTTTGATCTCACAGGGGGGGGTCCGACTAAAATTTCCTAACAAAACATTGGTGAAATGAAGGAGTTTGTGGCAGATAATGCCTTTTTTAGACCCAGACGCAGTTGCCCCATCAATGCCATTATATCGCGCATAGGCTGATCTCGAGTGGTTCTAAATATCTCCTGATTGAATTCAAGTTGCACCAAAACTGTCTGGGTGAGTAAATGAACATATTTCATGCTAGAAAATGGGTCCAGATTGAAAAAAAAATGAAGTTCCCCTTTAACGCATTTTTAAAATGTAGTGAAATGTTTACAGCTTGGTGTGATATTGACCTCGTGTGCATGTAAGACCTGGAAAAGAAAGAACAGTTGACTTGTTGCTGAGCACGTATTTCAGCCTGTTTCTGCCACAGATGTTCCTACTTGCTGTCTTCACAGATTGGTGACAGTGAGCTGCTCTACTGGAAAGAACTCGTGGCCAAGTGCATGACCGAGTACTGCTCTAGTGAATGCAGCAAACCGGACAACAAAAAGCTTGTTTGGATCTTGTCCAGAAGAACGGCACAGAGTCTACAGAACAGTCACTTCAGTGTACCTGGCCTACCAACCATTCCTGAGATGAGCTGGGATGAGAGCGACAGGTTCGTAGTCTAGTTTTTCTTCTTCCTCCATGCTGCTTTTCATCTGACTGAATTTAATGTGCAGCAATGAGGACAGATTTATAAAATGTTGGGCTGTCAAAAAATTAATCCTGATTAATCACATCGCTTTTATCATTTCTAGAACACATTTAGGATTAAAGGTGTCTCACCAGGAATTCTGCATTTATCTTTAGTAGACTGGACCGCTGAAAGCCTGTCCTTACATGTCTCCCTTAAGTCCTTGAGATGGTGGCAGTTTAGTCCAGAATGCTGCTGATACAGACCTCACAGGCTGACTTCACAACTGTGAATGTGAAGCTGAAATTCAGCTCTAAGTCCTGGACTACTCCCAGATTTCTGGCTTGGGTTTAGCCTTAAAGTTGTAAAACAAAAGTTAATGTATTTTATGCATACAGTACTAATTACTAAAAAAAAATATCTCTTGTTTGACAATAGGATTAATTTTTTGACAGCCCTAATAAAATGTTTAAGATTTGATGTTTTATTGATATTTTAAGCAGACATAAGCTGTACTGCACACTCATCCTCACTCTTCTTTATAAATTACACATGAACCTGACTGAGGAGATGCATCAATCCTGCCTCAAATGTGCAGCATGCAAAGAGCTCTGGGCGTATCCATACCAAGACTTTTATTCATTGCACCTGTCATCATTTGAATCCAGCTCCATTTCAGAAAACTAAAACATCTTAAGGTTTTGAATTGATGGTTTTGGGATTGTATTTGGACCAATGCATTCTGACTGTTTTGCTCTTCACATTGACTGGGTATCTGCATGCAACTAAAGCATGATCAGAAAGGACTGGCAAGTGCTTCTGTCCGGCAGGTATTAGATGTTTCCCTGCTGACAAGCTCTGCACGAGTATGCTATTAACCTATTAATATGAGTAATTTGTGTTGCAGCAGAGAAAAATTTAATACCTGCAGGACAAAGAACCTTGAGGACTAAGTCTGAGATCCCTGTCTTGCAACATCTGCATGCTTGCCATATGCACAATGGTGACAAATTTGCACACTTATTCACAAATAGACAAGCAACTGCATTCTTGGGTCTCGTCTTACAATAGCTCCATTAATAAGTGGGAAGAGAGATCCAGTAGACCAGAAACATTTTTAGTCCTGGTAAGCAGCCTGTTCAGATCAGTTTACAATAAACAACAAAGGAGGGAACTTTTGGTTTTACACACTCACTTCTTAATCTTAAGTATTTGGGAAGTGTCTCACATTTCAGCTTCCTCTTAAGCTTTTCTTTTCAGTTCTTTACAATACAATTAGTCATAGCCTTCAGTTACCACTTAAAGGGACTAGAGACAGGAATTGTGAAAGAATTACAATGCATGTCCAGTTTCTTAATGCTAATGGGTGACGAAGCGTTAAAAAACAAAAAAGTACGAGCCCTCCCACATCTCTTTCTGTTGTCTTTAATAGGCAACAGAAATAATAATAGTACAATAATATTCGGTGGCCGAATATCCCGTGCCGTCCTGCGGTTGTGACGTCAACTGACGCTACATACGTGTCCCCGACAGTTTTGATCCAGGAAGGAGACAGTCACGGTGAATTCAAACACTGTAAAGGATAATTACGGATTCTTCTGCCGTCAGCAAATGATCCAGATCAACTGAAAGACGCTAAAAAGTGGAACTACGGAGAAAAAGACTTTATCAGTGTAGTAAACAATGTATAGCATTCGTTTGTGCACGCCCCCATGATGGCTTGGCTGGTGGCTGCAGTTACCGGCATCGCCAGTTGCGGCACTTGCGAGTCTCATTTCTTAATCTTGCCTCTAGTTCCTTTAATGATTTGAAAGGGCATGGATTTGATAAAATAGATTCAGTGCTAAGTTTGCAGTTATTGTTGTTTTAATGGCTCCCTTTTCTCTGGCAGTGAGGACTCCTTTGAGGACATGAGCTGTGGAGAAGACAGTCCGTGTGGCTCGTTAGGAAGCGATGGTGAAGGAGCCTTCTTTCCGTCCACATTTCTTGACCATGGACAGTGAAGTTGCGTGGTTGTGCACAATTATGATACGAAGTTCTCTGAAGTTTTACTTATGTGTGTGTGATAAGTAGGTATGCAAAGTGATTGATTTTGTTTTTATTATAAAGTGCCTGTGTTACTCAGTTTACTGTCTGTGCATGTAATGAGAAAAACAGTACATATCTTAATACAAAAAAGAAAAGAAAATTGCAATACTTTGGCAGCTTGATGGTAATTCATCTGAATGTCTTTTCCAAGTTTTCTCTTTGTATTTGTGTTCATATTTGACACATTCCTGGAAAAAAAAGCCCAGCACAAGAAAGAACTTGAGGATGCCGTTTATGTTATACGTTCAGTTTTGAATATCAGCCAACATAATGGCACATCCCAAATATTTTTTATACTCAGTCATCAGTCATCAGTCAGTCATTTTCTGTACCGCTTATCCAGTTCAGGGTCGCGGGGGTTGCTGGAGCCCATCCCAGCTATTATCAGGCGAGAGGCGGGGTACACCCCTGGACAGGTCGCCAGTCTGTCGCAGTTTTTTATACTCAGCACCTATAAAAGGCAGTATTCTTCTTATGAAAACGCGTTTGTACAAGTGTTATTATTCTTGTGTGTCATATACAACATTATAGTGCAAAATTAAACTGTAAATGCATAAAATTGCTTTAGATATATCACTATGAATATGTAATCTTTGCAAAGATAAGCTTACTGTAAAAAATGTAAATAAAATTTTTAAATGTTTTGTGATGCAGCATAATTGTTGTGTTGAGATACATGGAATATGGTGCAAGGATGGACATATCGCCTAAATAAAAACTACTTTTTATTTATTCATGTGTTTTGGTCCAGTTTACTGTAGCTATTCTCATTTTAATTAAACATCTGTAGTGATGTTTAATTAAAACTTTGTACAAAGGTTCCTAAATTAAACACAGGAGGGCACAAGTTATGGGAATTTCAGTGCCTGTTCCTGTGATAATTCCTCATCATCTATTTTTGTCCCATTCATTTTTATTATGGACAAGCTTCCCTTTGTCCTCATAGCTGCAGAGCAAACCCTGCATCAGTGTGAGGGGGTGGAGGTGCTAGTGATGCTGATGGTGCTGCTGCTGGTGGACGGGGCTTGCCGTGTTGCCGCGGATGTGTTGACACGCATTTCTGCTCCATCTCCTTGATTAAACCGGGAGCCCGGCGGAGGAGGAGGAGGAGGAATGAGAGCGGAGCGAGCCGCGGCATCTTCACCATGCAGCCATCGACCACCGACCGTCCATTTTACGCGACTATATGAGCCGACGAGCACCCGTCTGTCCGGTCAAAGCGGTCCCGACCATGACAACATAAGCCAACGCCTCGCCGCAGCTGCTATACACAGGGAATGAAAACGCTTCCAAGATGGTCCGCATCGCCAAGGCCCTGGGTTTGATTATTTTGTGCGTCGTTGTGCTCATCCTGTCGCTCATCAGTTATGTGTCTCTGAGAAAAGACAGCTTCTCCTCTAAATATTACATGGGAGGCCCGCGGATTATGTTTCATGCAGGTTTTCGGTGAGTACTATTCTGTTCAGCAGATTTTAGGCTCTTGATGAAATGCAGACGAGGTAAACAGAGCAGTGGCCTTGTGTGGACCAATCCAGCTTAACACCTCTAAAATGTACTTCCTGTCAATCAAACTGCGAGCTGTCCACGGTACTGATGTTTTAACCCTAGATCTGCTGAACACGAATGAAGAAGCAATAAAACACTGTACTGAAAAACATATGTCTACACATTACACCCATTTCTCTTTTTAATCATCAACACCAAATGCAATGATGTGCAAATCTCACAATCCCATATTTTATTCCCAAAAGAACATCAACAATGCATCAGATGTTGAAAATGATATGTTTTACCATTTTATACAAAATATCATTTTGAATTTGATGGCAGCACCACATCTCAAAAAAGTTGGAATAGCTGGATGTTTACTATTGTAGCATCTCTTCTTCTTTAACAGCTATCTGTCAAGGAAGTGAGGAGACCAGTTGCTGGAGTTTTAGAAGAAGATAATATTATTTGTATAATTTAGTTTGTTTTATTTAATTCATTTATTGATTCATTCAGCATTTCCAGGAATCTGTTCCCTTCATTCTGATGGAGAAGTGAAATAGCAATTGCGTTAATAAAACAGTTGATGGCCAAGTTACATTGGAGGGCCAGATGAGGTACCTCATACCATCAGAGATGCAGGCTTTTGAACTGGTCTGCCAATAACAAGGAAGATAGTACCTTTCCTCTTTTTTAGTCTGCAGGGCACGGCATTCTTGGTTTACCAAAAGGAACTTCAAGTTTTGATCCATGTGACCACAAAACAGTTTTCCACCTTGCTTCAAACCATTTCAAAAGAGTTTTGCTCCAGAGAAAATGGTGGTGTTACAGTCGAGAGTCATCGCTGGTTTTAATGCATGAGGGCCCAAAGATCACAGGCAGCCAGTTTGATTTTTGGTTTACCCCCTTTGGCACAAAGATTTCTCTCAATTCTCTTAATATTTTTCATTTTTTGCATTAATCTTTTTTTGCTTTGTCAAATTGAGGAACAGTTTTCTGAAATTGTTCCACAATTGTACATGCAATTTGTGGCAGATTGGTAAACCTCTGCCCATTTTTACATCTGAGAGGCTCTGCCCCCAAACATGCTCATTTCAAACCCAGCCATACCACTGACCCGTTGCCAGTTACTAGATGTCAGATGATCCTCCAGTTGTTTTGCCATCTCATTAAAAATGAACTAATAATGTCCATGAAATGATAACAAGTCGCAGTTTCAACATCTGATGCATTGTTTATGTTCTAATGGGAATTTTTTCAAAAATGGTTTTATGAGATTTTTAAATCATTGTATTCTCATTTGTATAAATTATATATTGTATCCCAGTGTCTTTGGAATTGGGGTTGCAATTTAGGGGTCCTGAGTGGTTCTTTTGCCAGTGTCAGATGTGGTGATACACTGAACACCTCAACTGGTATTTAAATAAATAAACCACCAATAAAAAAGAGGAAATAATAATTGGATCTTTTGTTTTAGAGAATCATCAGATGAATTGTGAGGAAAGAAGACAAAATCATAGTGACTCATCAGCTAGACATTAACAATCACTTAATGATGACTCACTTCCTGTCTTTTTTTTTTTGTTGTTGCTGTTGTTTTTTGTTTTTTTTTTAAATTGTTGTTTCAAGGTCTCAGTTTGCCATGAATTTCCTGGACCCATCCTTCATCCCATTAACGAATGCCTTGAATGAGGAACTCCAAGGAAAACCGTCCAATTGGAAGTTTAACAAGACAGCATTTTACAAGCACAGGTATGATCTTAACTCTCTAGAAAATCTGATTTATCTGAAGGTTATGTTGCAGTAATGATAGACCACCCCCTCCCCCACCCCCCAGTTATTCAATTAATTGCTAGCTAATATAGTGAAAACTTTGTTTGCCCTTATCAACAATTCAAAACCACAAAATTCTGTATTTATAACAGAAAAAAGCCAGTCGTCTCATCAGCTCTCCCATTCTGTGCTAAAGTGAATTTTCCTTTTTCAGGAAAGATATCTTCAACTACATTGACATTCCACACAACTTCTCCCTCACAAAGGATAGTGTGCGTGTTGGCCAGCTGATGCACTTTGATTACTCCAGCCACAAGTATGTCTTCTCCATCAGCAACAACTTCAAGTCGCTGCTCCCTGAAATCTCTCCTATCCTCAACAAGCACTACAGTATGTGTGCTGTGGTGGGAAACAGTGGCATCCTGACAGGCAGTCACTGCGGCCCTGAAATCGACCAAGCCGACTTTGTCTTTCGCTGCAACTTCGCTCCCACAGAGGTCTATTCCAAGGATGTGGGAAGGAAGACCAACCTGACCACCTTTAACCCCAGCATCCTGGAGAGGTACTACAATAACCTGCTGACCATTCAAGACAGAAATAACTTCTTCCTCAACCTGAAGAAGCTGGAGGGAGCCATCCTGTGGATCCCTGCCTTCTTCCTTCATACCTCTGCCACAGTAACCCGGACCCTGGTGGACTTCTTTGTGGAGCACAAGGGCCAACTGAAAGTCAAATTGGCCTGGCCAGGAAATATCATGCATGATGTCAACAAGTAAGATGCAACAAATACTTTTTGCAAAGTTGAATTTATATAAAACTTAGACATGATAGACATTTTATTATCTTATTTAAAGGTACAGTGTGTATGAATTACTGACATCTATGTAGTGGTAAAGATGGGTATTTGAAAGAAAATATGTTTTCTTTCAAATGTCAGTGCACTTGCCCGAGTGCACAGGGAATTCAGTGAGTAGTGCCCACTGTGTACTTCATCTGTAGTGCACACTATTGTCGCTAAATGGACTGTACTTATATAGCGGTAAATGGACTGTACTTATATAGCGCTTTTCCAGTCATACTAACCGCTCAAAGCGCTTTACACTACATATCACATTCACCCAGTCACACACACATTCATACCCCGGTAGGCACACCGGGGGGCAACTTGGGGTTCAGTGTCTTGCCCAAGGACACTTCGGCATGTAGTCTGGGGAAGCCTGGAATCGATCCCTCAACCCTCCGGTTGAAAGACGACTGCTCTTCCACCTGAGCTACAGCCACCCAAATGCTGACCCTAATAGAGCACTGCAGTTACAGGAAGTGACAGACTAGCATTGCCTGCTAACGTGAGCTCTAGCTCTACTGAGCCGGTATAACCGCGGCCTCAAACAAATAACCAGATCATAACTGTCATTAGGGAGTGAACAGCCACAATATACATTAGTAATTATGTCTGACTGATTTAAATCAACGTTACTAACATCAGTATAATACAGCCTCGGCACCGGCAGGGGTCACCGCCACTTTGTTCACCGCCATTATTCAGCTCTGAAAACAGTTTAAAAGTCCTGCCTCTTCCGCTACGTCAGCAAAATAGCATCAGTTTAGTGCAAGTAGTGTGATTCAATCTGCACTGCCTTTTTGACCGATTTTAGGGCAACATCCGGGTTTTTTCAGAGCACTGAATTTAAGTTGAAACTGCACTTTTTTTTTTTTCTTTTTTGTTATAATTGTAAGATCCCCGAGGGGAAATTAGGGCTCTGCATTTTACCCATCTCTGTACTGTAAGTACCAGAGAGCGCCTGGGGAGCAGTTGGTGGGGTTAAGGACCTTGCTCAGGGGTCCACAGTATGTCACCTAGGAGTCGTGTCGGGGACTCGAGCCCGGGTCCTCTGCGCCCAAGCCCACGACGCTGCCACTAGGCTACCCACTCCCCAATACACTTGCACTCAAAAGTAGTATACCACGTAGTGCAAGTGCGTGGATTGAGACAGATCCTTTATATTTCAAGCATGGTGGCTGTTAGTGGCTAAAATTCTCCCAGACATTAAGATGTTTTCATCTGTGAGTGGATCCAGTGGTCTCGGGTGTAGCTATGACTATACTATGATAAACTACTTTTAATGTCTTTTAAGGCATTACTCAGCCCAAACAGTCTCTAACTCCCATTAAATAAAGCTCGGGGGATCCCGAGGCATTCCCAGGCCAGCCAGGAGACATAGGCCCTCCAGCGTGTCCTGGGTCTCCCCCGGGGCCTCATCCCGGTGGGACGTGCCTGGAACACCTCACCAGGGAGGTGTCCAGGAGGCATCCTGACCAGATGCCCGAGCCCCCTCGTCTGGCTCCTCTTGATGTGGAGGAGCAGCGGCTCTACTTTGAGTCCCTCCTGGATGACCGAGCTCGTCACCCTATCTCTAAGGGAGAACCCGGCCACCCTGTGGAGGAAACTCATTTTGCCCGCTTATAACCGCGATTCAGGGACATTGTAGTAAAAACAGCAGTAGAAATGTAGGAGCCTTCATGTATGTGCACCCCCAGCAAGTAGATATAAATGACTCATTCTAAGAAAATAAACACATAACAGCTATTCTACATAAGCAATTACATATCAATAGACACAAATTTTGAATGAATTATACACTCCATTTTTCTGCCACTGACCTTTGATTTTGTTGCACACTGTACCTTTAATATCATTTTATTAATATGTGCTTGGTAATGAATAAACTTCCACGACACCAGGGATGGTTTCAAGGTTGCTTGACAGTAACTTACTGTAACTCCGGGGTTGGCAGCCTACCCACTGTCAGCTTTAATAGGCTACAAACTAAAGATGAACCAATTTCTCATTTCTCCCACAGATACTGGAAGACTAAAAACCTTTCTCCCAAGCGTCTCAGCACTGGGATCCTCATGTACACACTGGCCTTCGCCATGTGTGATGAAATCCACCTCTATGGCTTTTGGCCCTTCGGCTGGGATCCCAACACAGGCAAGGAGCTGCCTTACCACTACTATGACAAGAAAGGGACCAAATTCACCACAAAATGGCAAGAGACCCATCAGCTACCCAGTGAATTCAAGCTTCTCTACAAGCTGCACAGGGAGGGGGTGACCAAACTCAGCCTGACGCACTGCATGTAGATTCAATATGCGCTGGATGGTTATATCAGAGTTGATTCACATGACCATGATCCATACACAGTACATCAGCTCAGATCAAAGTTCTGTTGTGATATACATGATAAGCATGATAAGTGTCAAGGCAAACTTATTATCATCCTAACACCAACATATACCACTCTATTGTTTCACTTGACGATGTCAGGCTCACTCGGGGTGTAAATTGCAGCATTGTAAATTAATTCAGTATATTCATGTGTTGATGGGTGAACTTAGAACTGTCCTGCTACTCAGTTGCTTCCATTATTATATGTAAGATGGCTGCTGACTGTGGCTAAACAGTTTGAAAAGAACAAATATCTATTTCAGCTAGAATCCATTCAGCTGTGGAAACACAGAAAGTCAAATATTTCAATTCTGATCGATACAGATTAATCACCTTTACAACAGTATACTGACTCTGTACACTGAAACCACTGCCTAATCTCAGGGAAAGAGTTAGATCAGTGTTTTTTTTGTAATCAGATTCAATGCCTCAAGAGTAGTACAGTTCCTCTTTTCAGGCCTTTACCCCATTGAGGAGTTACACAATCTGTACTGCTCTGAAAGATGGTATTTGTTTACAAGACTATAAATATCTACGTGTTTTGTTTCCTGTAAACAGTGTGATTATCCACTTCAAATTTTGTTGAGGTTTTCAAAAGTTTTAAATGATAATCAACATTCCAACAATAAGCCATAAATTCATAAACAAACAATATTCTGTTGTCTTATGGTGTAATTGGAGAGAGTGGTATCGGCCTACATTAGGTTCTGAGAATAGAAATTATAAATATCTTCCTGTAAGGCCCACAGCTTAACTAGTGGCACCGTTCAAGTCATGGAGCACTGATTTTCTAAGAAAATAGATAATATAGACAATAATCCGGTATCATAAACAAATAAAATTGCTAATGATCCTTAAGTTTGGGTCATATTGAGTTTGAGTCAAGGAATTTTTAGCCTGGTACACCAGCCTGACTAACGCCATGTATGAGATACACAGCAAGTTACTTGAGTGACTTGCCGTGTATCTCATACATGGCGTTGGTCAGGCTGGTGTACCAGGCTAAGGAATTTCAATTTTATTTTGATGTTTGACTGACATGATATAAAATGGGGCAAATGGATCTCAGAATACTAATAACAAAATGTAGTTGTAAACCTTTATTTTTTTGGCTGCACTTTCAGGTCATTTAAAAGTGAATAATTTAAAGGATACATGTAACTTTTGTCCACTAGGCACTAGACCTACAGACCACACAACTGTCGCAAAATTACACAGTCTCTATCCGTGTTTTGGAATCGTGTTTGCAGACCACTTTGATCAGCTGATAGCGAAATCTTTGAGCCATAAAGCAAAGTGCTCCAATGAGAGATGGGTCCACACCTGCAAAGTTGCGTCTGGTTTTTGAGGATGGCAGCCTCTTTGGAGCACTGACATGTGTTAAGTGCTGTATATTGCCGCCCAGAACATACATTAGGCTAATGTTTTGGTCAAAGGTTACATGGTATTCCTTAAAGACATTGCAATTTTCATGCAGATTTAGTTTATTCTCATTTTTTCATAGCAAAAATAGACTCGGCAATGTTGTCAGAGTGGTTAAATGTTAACTAAAGCTTTGCATATAGTATTATGAGTGCATTACCTCAACGAGCCAAGCTTGCTGCTTTTTTCTGTCTGCAACTATATCTTTAAATCAGAATCAGAATCAGAATCAGAAAAACTTTATTGTCATTGTACCGGCGTCCCAGTGCAATGAAATTCTTTTTCCAGTACAACCCGTCCAAGACTACACAGACAGTAGACACAACACAAACAGAACCGGGCAGACTGAGGGTGCAGCCACACGAGCAGCGCACCTGTTTGCAGAGTGAAAAAGATATACATTGGGACAGGTGGGGAGAGGAGAAAAAAAGAAACCACTGTCCCGCCCTCTGCAGAGGACGTGATAATGGGTTAAAAACACCCTCAGTACAATTAAGCACGTATACAGACAGTCACAACATCATGACACATGTGGTAGGGAGGAGGAGGGGTCCAGAGCCCAGTGAGGGAGAAGACGCAGCCACAAAGGGGGCGCATCCTCCATCCTCCACCGATTTCTGGTGGGAGGAAGTTGAGAAGGACCAGCAGTGCAGTGGGATGTGCGCATCAGTGTCGTGAAAATGTGTGTGCGTAAGCGAGAGACAGCGGCTTCACGCACAGTCCGTAGATGATAGAGACGGCCTTCAGAGAGTCCCAACTGTTCTCGTGGAAGGGGGGGGGGTGCAGAGCCTCACTTCTGCAGTTTCTCCAAGGACATTTGGGAGTTAAGGAGCAGCTGCAAGGCCGCTCCCGGGGACCAGATTGAGATAAGAAGATAGTTTGGGTCCAGGCGGAGGCATGTTTCCGTCTGCCTGTAAAGTCTTCAGCAGGTCTCAGAGGCGACCAAATCAGCCAAATTTGTGTTAATTACCCCCAATCCAAGTCTCCAACTGCTCCAGGTGGAGCCCAACATCCTTTATGCTCAGACATCGTCCCCAGTTTGCCCCACAGGGCATCCACGCGAGTCAACGTGCACAAAGTTTGAGTCTGAGTGTTGGTAGCTCGGAGAAACAGCTCGAACGGCAGCTTGCCAACAGCTGCCGTCAGCTTCAGAATTTCCCGATGAACCAGGTACCCGACAGCTCCAATCAGCAGGAACCCAGTTATCATAAATCCAAACATGTACAGGTCTTCAGTGCGACCTGCTGGGACCGTCCCGTCCGGACAAGATGCCGCCCCCTGCACCTTGTCTCTGGGTAAAAAAATATTATCCGTTGTGATGAGAGACCCGCCGTCCAGATCCATAGTTGAAGTTTAGGATTTAGGAGAAAAAGGCAGAGAGAGGCTCAGAGGAGTGACAGGACAAAGATTGCAGGGAAAACAGGGAGGAAGGGAGCAGAGCAGAGGAAAGCACGTCTGCACTCGCCGACAGCCGGAAGAGAAATTAGGCTAAGCTAATGGCTAAGATATTGAACTTTTAAAGTAGCTTCTTTTTTGCGCTATTTGTTTAAAGTAAAAGCTTTTATGTCTCTAAAAACCCAACACGCCAGCAGCTAGAGACTTGCTACAAGTGTTAGCAGTCTGAAATGGTTCTTATTTAGTTCAGTGTGAGTGGCTTATATCAAGCTATGCTAACATGACATTTCAATTAGTTATAGTCCTTATCAAATATGATTCAAATCTCTTAAGGTATCATGTTTATGCATTTTAGGTGCACAGGACAAATTCCATAATATCTTGTTTACTCTGAATGAACAATATTGGAAAGCTAGCATTAGCTTATCAGCTATTTTGTTTGGCTTCTAGTAGCCAAATGCTGCTAATGGCTAACACTTACAGCAGTGCTACTGTGAATCTCTTTGGAAACCTGCTCTAATATGCCAATCTTTAGACCTTCAGTAAAACTATGAACAGCTCAATCAGCAACCAAGAAACCAAACCTGATTACAACATATTCCATCTTGACTTCAGTGGTGCATGTCTAAAACTATTAGAAATTATATTTAAACACAATTTCTTTCATAATTAATTGATCTTAAAGTTTATCACCTAAAGGAAGAACGTAGGATTTATTATTCAGCTTTTATTGACTCAAAGAAAAGTTCATTTATTACAATATCTTTGACAGTGTTTGTGATGTAAAAGATGGAAATGGAGAATGTTATGTAATTATTGCATCTTGTAAAAAGAGCATGGTCCATTTCAACGACAGCATGTGAGGCACTAACAAATATTTTAGGCTAATTTTATACAACCTTTTTGAAGATTGTTTTAAGGGTAAAACTTATTTCTTTGATATTGTTTGTAATCCGAAAGGGGCATAATCTATTACTGAAGTCTTTGTATAAGTGCTGTTTGAAACCTTAAAAAAACCTACTGCTATATTCCACTTTGGACCAAAATCTCTACAGAACAACCTAATGAAGAACAAGCTTTATTTTTCTATAAATGTAGATTACTCAGTGGTCCTAAATGGCTGACTTTGTCATGATAAATGGAAACAGGATGGTGAATGGGCTTAGAACAATGAAATCCAAACAGTGAAACTGGCCACATGACTGTCTCATGACTGCAACATGTGATCCTTGTTGCAAACTCTGGCTTAGGCTAAGCAATGGAGTCATTCACACTTAGATTATTGTTGTCATAAAGATTTAGCATAGTAGGCATTTACTGGCCATCCTGTCTCACACAAAGTGTTTTTGTCTGTCCTCTTTGACAAGAATATTTCAAGATGGCTGCTTGTTATGTCTTTAAATCAGAGTGCCGCAATTCCCATGAAAACTCATATGTGGTGAAAAGTCTTAAATCCAAATTTTGGTCCATTCAGATGTCATGGATGTGTATGAATAATTTATGTGGTCCCTTCATTTTTGTAGGTAAACCAAAGACAGTTGGAAAGTAGAAATGACAGACATTGGTTTGGGATTTTTTTTATGCTGAAGCTATTGGCAAAAAACAAACAAACAAAAATTAACAAAAACAACAACAAAAAAAACCCTCTTTTGATGTCAAAATTGATTTTGAATATCTGTTTTTCTGTGGCTTCTGCCAAATTAATATGGTAAAATTTGTGACCCTGTGAATGTCCTCTTTTAGAATCATTTGTCTGAATTATCCACTGGCTTTGACATGAATGTTTGACATTTTCTTTTTCACAAATGTTCTGTTAATGTGGAAAAATTCATATGTAGAATGTGTGTCAAAGACAGCAATGCTGACAAAATGTCTGTGAGGATTTTAATTCCATAACACTATGGCTTTTTGTGCATTAAATGACCACACAGTGACATGCATAACCTAAAACATGTCTTTATTGCAGCTCTATATATGGTTTATTCCAAGAACCCTTTAAGATTCATGCCCTCATATTTGATCTGCTCAGCAACTTTATTCATAATGCATAAAAAAGCTTGGCTGTTTTTGTACATGTCATAAATCATGTAAGGGATTGTGCTATCTGGTTTGCTTGAACAAAACAATTATCCATATAAGAAACTCTGTCTTAAATGTTTTGATTATACTCCATGATAAATATCCATTATGTGCCTGCATATTCCTTCCATCAATGCCTCAGTGTGTCAAATAAAATAGTATTTTTCTCTGATATCTGTATAGAAACTTTATTAATCCCAAATTAGCAGTTAAGCTGACAGACTTCCTATTTTGCATAATATGTGCAATACATAAATATGATCTGTTAAGAATATAAACTTTAATTTCTTTAATTATAAACTAGTTCCTTAGAAATATATTTAATTATGGAAAAGGCTACACTACATCCTGTAATTTGTTGGTTTTGGTTAAAGGTACAGTATGTAAGAATTACTGACATCTAGGGGTAAAGATGGGTATTTGAAAGAATAGGGACGTTTCTCAATCTGCGTACTTGTGCGTACTTGCGGGCTCGTGGACTTGTGAAACGTCCTCACCAAGTCATGTTCCATGAAAAAGTTCGCTTCTCGGCAAGTACGCTGGAAATCCCCAGATGAAAACCTTCTCCGCCTATTTTACCAAGCATGCATCAGAGGAGGCTTGTGCGTACTTGGCCAGATATAAATCCCAGCATGCATCTGCACACGTGCAGTGTTTGGCAGCCTCCTCCTCTCTCCTCCGCCTCCAACAGCCAAACCTGAGCGATCATTCCTGTTCTTTATTTTTCTTGGCCTTTTATTTGCAGCTTTCTCCTGCTTTCCTGTCACAGGTGTTTTTGATCATATAATTATGACCTGATTGTCTGTTTGCATAGCTTATGTATTGGAAATAAATACAATTTACACATTGGGGAAAAAACAGAAAAAATCCACTTAGTATAATTGTTTTGGAGCAGTTATTTTAATTATTTTTATTTGTTTCAGTACATCTCCACAACAA
This sequence comes from Atherinomorus stipes, assembly GCA_023101725.1. Taxonomy (NCBI): domain Eukaryota; kingdom Metazoa; phylum Chordata; class Actinopteri; order Atheriniformes; family Atherinidae; genus Atherinomorus; species Atherinomorus stipes. Next base: position 82,006 of record JALJCO010009795.1, read on the forward strand.
TTAATAAACTGTAGAATAATACAATATCATTTTCATGTAGACAGGCAGCCCTTGCTTGCTGTGCACTGTTGGTGGTGATGTCACAAGTTTGCGTTTTCCCAGTCCGTCAAGTACGCGGAGTCCGTGCTTGTGAACTCCACAAGTGCAGACTTCCAGTATGAACCCACAAGTCTGTACTCACAAGTACACAAGTATGTAGTACGCAAACTAGGAATTGAGAAGCAGCCTAGATGTTTTCTTTCAAATGACTTCATCTTCCAGCACTGTTGTGAATGTACAGTGGCCGTTAGTAGCCAACATATTCCCAGATATAAAGATGTTTTCATCTGTGAGTGGATCCACTG
>JALJCO010009800.1:0-13070 GCA_023101725.1 Atherinomorus stipes
TTGTCTTCCTTTGATTCTCTCATCTCCAAAAGCTTTAAAGCCGGGGTCACTCACGCACACGCGACACGCCCACATGCACGCACTCGCCCAACAGTGCAGCTCGCTGTAGCTTTCCAAGGTGCTGATTGCCAAAAGGTTAAATGGAGCACGAATCATGCCCACTCAATGGCGAGAGAGGATAGGACTTACACCACGTTTTCACTCGCTAAACACTCATCATTTCAGAAAACACAAACATCGCTCCTACATAAACACATTTAGCAAGTTTAGTAAAATAAATAAACATTTGTTAGTCACCTCTTTGCGCGTGGTGCCGGGGAACAGAAACAACCTTGTCACGAGTCACAAGCAAAGACTGTAAATAACACAATGACGGCATAAATCCCGTCCTTTTCCTAGTTTCTGATTAAAATGCAATTAAACCATCAGGCATCACTTCAAAGAGAAATAAAAGCCAGAGATAAAAACACAGTTTTTAAAAAAAATAGATTTTCATGTCAGGTAAAGTCCCGGAGCGGGTCAAATAGGTCCCGAATCCGATCAAAGAGGTCCAGGATCTCGCTCCGGCTTGCTCCGGCACAAATTAAGCACTGTAGGCGCCATGCATACGTGGACCAGCAAGTACATTGCCTGGCCCCCCAAAAAAGTGTCCACCTGGATTCAACTAACAGGTCGGAGCCTCCTATTGGATAATTACTGCATGGGCAATTATCTTTCAGCTGCAACAAGTTATTTAACTCCAACAGGTTCAATGAGTTGCTTCTCATTTCCTAAACAACCATGTGGAAAGACACATCCGTGGTCTTGGAAAAGATGTTAGTCTGTCTGAGAAGGGTCAAATAATTGGCATCAAGAGGTGAAAACATCTTAAGGAGTCAAGTCCAGTCAAATTTATTTATAGAGCACATTTAAAAACAACCTCAGTTGACCAAAGTGCTGTACAGGACAAGAATAAATCAGAAATAAAAGCAGAATAAAAAACACAATCACATAAACAGATAAAACCAAAGATACAAAAACATAAAACATAAATATAGATAGATGTGACACTCTCAAGCTGGTTGGAAAGCCAGCGAAAACAAATGATTTTTCAACAGTGCAAAAACTACTGAAACTGGGTTCCAGAACTGTCCAACGCATTATTAAACACTGGAAGGATAGTGGGGACCCATCTAGGGATGCATGATATTGGAATTTTGGCAGATATCCAATGTGGCGATATTTTAAAACTTGTGTGGCCGATAACCAATATTGATACCGATATTAAAGCTGAAAAAATAAGGAGTCATTGCAAAGAGCAGTTTGTTATCTGTTTCCACACTTTGAAATATAGGGGTGGGAAAAAATGGATACAATGAAATATTGCAATATTTTCATATGCTGATATCAAATTGATATCTAAAAATGCGGTATCGATCTATTTTACTTACAAAATCTTGCAAAATTTCATTGTTCTGTTACAAACTTCAGGTAATATTTCGTGAATTCTCACGAGATTTTGTTAGTAATATAGATCGATACAGCATTTTTATATGTCAATATGATATCAGCATATGAAAATATTGCGATATTTCAGTGTATCGATATTTTTTCCCACCCCTAGTCTTTAGAAGTTTTAAAAGTCTATAAAAAATTAAGTTTCGGGTTGTTTTTTATATTTTTATTTATTTTTTTACTTTAGAAACAGTGGGCTGATCATTTAAATATCAGTTTAATATCGGTGGGGTGGCCGATACTCGGTTTTAAGGCCGATATCGGTCTCTGCCAGACACGTGACTTTTGTTGCTAAGACGCCATTTTAGGTGTATAAAAGTCAGCGGTCCTGTTTATCAAACAAGCGTGAAAATGAGCGCACATCTGATCATATAAATGATCTTATTATTGTATCCACGTGTGATTCATAAATGTTCCTGTCTGACCAAACAACAGAATCTACGTCAGAAATCCCTCCTCATCCAGCTGCTTCTACCCTGAAGAAGCAGGGCAGATAGGCGGAGGCTGGTCCAAGCCTCGACCCCGGACTGCCGGACTTGAGCCTGACCCGCACAGGGACAAAAGAAAAAATAACTTTCATTAGCTAAGCTAAGAAACAGTCTGCTGACTGAGCACTTAGACTGTAACTTTAGGGTACAGATTACTTAATAGAAACGACGGATCGCCTCCTGTCTTCTGTCTCCAGGAGCTGCAGGTGTCATACCAGCCAGATGATCTTAACAGCAGAGTGTTATAACTTCTGATGAAGGCGACAACTGATCGCCAACAATTTCAAGATAAATCAGACTTTATTATCTCACTGTTGATGTCTGAATAAAGAAAAGAAAGCTCGGTTGCTTGTAAGAAGACGGACAGTCTGGGCTGCAGAAAGGCGCAGATGCATCGGACCAGCGGGAAACGCTGCTTTAGACTCAGAGAAAGTTTGCGAGCTGACCTGTGGAACTTGTAAAGACTTTATTGACAAGTTAAATAACAGAAATACTAGTTAATAAAGATTATGCGCAGCCAGAAGGGCAGACGCGCTGGTAACTGCAGCTCCCAGGAGACACGGAGTTGAGTGGAGGAGATCCGTTTCTATAAATTAATCTATACATTAACGTTGTACAAGTGTTCATTAGGTAGACTGTTTCTTTAGTTTAACTAATGAAAGTTATCGTTTCTTATGTTCATGTCCGGGTCAGGCTCAGATCCGACCAGCCTCCATCTGTCAGCGCTGCTGCTGCTTCAGGAGAAACAGCTGGATGACGGTGCATTTCTGACCAATATTCTGTTGTTTGGTCAGACACGAACATTTTATAAATCACACATGGATTCAGTCATAAGATCATTTTTATGATCAGATGTGCGCTCATTTCCACGCCGGTTTGACCACTGACAGTTTTACGCCTGAAATGGCGTCAAGCGCTGGTTACTGCTGGTTAAGCAACAAATGTTACGTCACTCGGCGGAGACCGATAGGCCGATACCAATAGGGGGCTGATTATATCATGCATCCCTTTGTTTTCCTTTGACCCCCATTGTCTTCCAGGAAGAAATGTGACCAGAAAAACATTCTGAATGATCATTAAGGTGATCACTTTAACATTTGGTGAGATCAAATCAAAGAAAAACAACAGTAGAACTCAGAGCTATGTTTAATAGTAAAAGTAAGAGCATTTCCACACGCACAATGTGAAGGGAATTCAAGGGATTGGGACTGAACAGCTCTAGGAAAATCTGGAAACAATGACACAGAGAATGTTGCTGTAATCAAAGATAAAGGCCCCAACCAAATATTATAGTGGAGGACCTTTTGTTTTTTTTGTTTTTTTGGTAACAACTTTTTTTTCTTGGGCCAGGCAGTGTATATTCCAGGTGCATTTCCCCAGTGTCCGTGTGTGGTGCATTACAGCTGCGGCGCGACTTGTGTGTGTGTGCATGTGTGTGTGTTAGGGATGGGCAATACCGAAATTTTTCATATCAATACAATGCCAGTAGTTTATGGCATTTTTTCAGCAATACCGATACTTTTTGTCCTTTAAAAGAAAATCATATGATTGTACGTTTTGCATTAATATCTTGAATGCAGGGCAATATTAGATAGAAGTAAAACCTGAAAACAGAAGTACTGGAAAGTAATGCTTGTAAAACAATAATAAATAATGTGAAATATTAAGCTACATATAATACAAACACGATACAGAACCAAAAACAAACTTAAAAAGCTAATAAAATTCATTAAGTGGAAAATGTTAAAATAGAAAATATAATAGTAATATTACAAATTTACAAAAACATGGTACAATAACCTGCATTAAACCACTGAAAAACAAAATCATCGTCATCATCACGAACATGACATTTGATAAGGCTACCACCATCATGTGATACAGAAGCTAGACTCTGATAGGCTACCACCATCATGTAATATAGAAGCTAGAACCTGATAGGCTACCACCATCATGTGATACAGAAGCTAGAATCTGATAGGCTACCACCATCATGTGATACAGAAGCTAGAATCTGATAGGCTACCACCATCATGTGATACAGAAGCTAGACTCTGATAGGCTACCACCATCATGTAATACAGAAGCTAGAACCTGATGAGGCTACCACCATCATGTGATACAGAAGCTAGAATCTGATAGGCTACCACCATCATGTGATACAGAAGCTAGAACCCGACAGGCTACCACCATCATATGATACTGAAGCTAGAATCTGATGAGCTACCACCATCATGTGATACAGAAGCTAGAATCTGATAGGCTACCACCATCATGTGACACAGAAGCTAGAATCTGATAGGCTACCACCATCATGTGCTACAGAAGCTAGAATCTGATAGGCTACCACCACCATCATGTGATACAGAAGCTAGAATCTGATAGGCTACCACCATCATGTGATACAGAAGCTAGAATCTGATAGGCTATACCCTATATGTGACACAGAAGCTAGAATCTGACAGGCTACCACCATCATGTGCCTCAGAAGCTAGAATCTGATTGGCTACCACCATCATGTGACACAGAAGCTAGAATCTGATTGGCTACCACCATCATGTGATATAGAAGCTAGAACCTGATAGGCTACTACCATCATGTGATAAAGAAGCTAGAATCTGACAGGCTACTACCATCATGTGATACAGAAGCTAGAATCTGATAGGCTACCACCACCATGTGACACAGAAGCTAGAATCTGACAGGCTACCACCATCATGTGACACAGAAGCTAGAATCTGATTGGCTACCACCATCATGTGACACAGAAGCCAGAATCTGACAGGCTACCACCATCATGTGACACAGAAGCTAGAATCTGATTGGCTACCACCATCATGTGACACAGAAGCCAGAATCTGATAGGCTACTACCATCATGTGATAAAGAAGCTAGAATCTGATAGGCTACCACCATCATGTGATACAGAAGCTAGAATCTGATAGGCTACCACCATCATGTGACACAGAAGCTAGAATCTGATAGGCTACCACCATCATGTAATACAGAAGCTAGAATCTGATAGGCTACCACCATCATGTGACACAGAAGCTAGAATCTGATAGGCTACCACCATCATGTGACACAGAAGCTAGAATCTGATTGGCTACCACCATCATGTGACACAGAAGCTAGAATCTGATTGGCTACCACCATCATGTGACACAGAAACCAGAATCTGATAGGCTACTACCATCATGTGATACAGAAGCTAGAATCTGATAGGCTACCACCATCATGTGATACAGAAGCTAGAATCTGATAGGCTACCACCATCATGTGACACAGAAGCTAGAATCTGACAGGCTACCACCATCATGTGACACAGAAGCTAGAAACTGATTGGCTACCACCATCATGTGACACAGAAGCTAGAATCTGATTGGCTACCACCATCATGTGATATAGAAGCTAGAACCTGATAGGCTACTACCATCATGTGATAAAGAAGCTAGAATCTGACAGGCTACTACCATCATGTGATACAGAAGCTAGAATCTGATAGGCTACCACCACCATGTGACACAGAAGCTAGAATCTGACAGGCTACCACCATCATGTGACACAGAAGCTAGAATCTGATAGGCTACCACCATCATGTGACACAGAAGCCAGAATCTGACAGGCTACCACCATCATGTGACACAGAAGCTAGAATCTGATTGGCTACCACCATCATGTGACACAGAAGCCAGAATCTGATAGGCTACTACCATCATGTGATAAAGAAGCTAGAATCTGATAGGCTACCACCATCATGTGATACATAAGCTAGAATCTGATAGGCTACCACCATCATGTGACACAGAAGCTAGAATCTGATAGGCTACCACCATCATGTGATACAGAACCTAGAATCTGATAGGCTACCACCATCATGTGACACAGAAGCTAGAATCTGATAGGCTACCACCATCATGTGACACAGAAGCTAGAATCTGATTGGCTACCACCATCATGTCACACAGAAGCTAGAATCTGATTGGCTACCACCATCATGTGACACAGAAGCCAGAATCTGATAGGCTACTACCATCATGTGATATAGAAGCTAGAATCTGTCTGCTTTCATGATTTCATTGCCTAAAACTCTCAGAAGTAGAAACAAATTGCATGTTTTGTATCTGTACAGTGGTATCACGATGCTCAAAAAAAAAGTATAGATTCTGATATTTTGTTGTGCTGCTATCGAAATATTGGCTCCAAGGTATCAATATGCTCATCCCTAGTGTGTGTGTGAGAGAGAGAGTATGTACATTTATTTATGTACATGTCTACTCAGCTCGATAGTTTACAGTTCAAGTAATTCAGTTGCTGAAAACTTCATTGGATAATATATCTGCAAATTCACCGCTTTATTTTGAAAACTTCAGCTAATGGGAGCTCAGCTTCCCTGAAAAGCAGAGGTGCTCCCCTAGAGACATTCAGCTGACACTCTGTGAGGGGATCCTTAAACATAGGTCACTTTCAGAAAACATTTATCCATAATTTTTCTCTTATCAAGCAGCATCATCAGTCAGCATCACCTGGGTTGCAGATCTGACACTTTTCTGATATCAATGCTTGATGACAGCCTGCACACCCCAATGAGACCTGAGATTATTTTGGAGGTAAAATAATAAATATAAGGTTTGCCAAATATATGTTATAATCAAGGGAGATTAATCTGTGAAATTAACACTAAGGCTGCCACAAACAATTATTTTGCTAATCAACTACTCACTGATAATTATGATCATTATTTGATTATTATTTGGATCCCCATTTACTGTCATAGGTTTGACAGCTATTCTTCCTGGGGTCCTTTTTTAATCTAATTACATAAAACAATTACAACACAGGAAAATGTTACAAAATTTCAAATTAATTAAAACAAAATCTAAATACTAAGAAAATCATCGATAGCTCAGAGATCATAATTTTTTTGAGAAGATTCTTAAAACACGCCTTTTCAAATGCTAATGGGTTTATTTAGTCAACTTATCAAATCATACATAAATTTTAGTATATTTACAGTACCAGTCAAAGTTTGGACATTTTCTATTGAATCTAATGGACAAACGTGTCCAAACTTTTGACTGCTAGTGTGTGTGTTTATTTATGTCAATATGCAATTCAAGAAATCTGCCCAGGGAGACAAGGCAGCGGAAGGTACTGAGGTCATTCTTAGAGGAAAAACAAAACTTAAAAACAAAAACGCGATCAGTCGATTTTCAAATTAGTTGTCAACTATTTTGATAGTCGATGATTAGTTGATTAATCGACCAATCGTGGCAGCCCTAATTAACACATTTTTAATCAACTAAACTACTCACGCCGAATTCCCCTAAAAAAAACACTTTAAAGCGTGTCAGACAATTAATTAGGTGTAATTTGGCCCTGCTTCTCTGAGCAGTTATCTATCTGACAGAGGAATTACAGCTGGATATATACTGGCAAGTTGGTGTTTGGCTTTTGTAGCTGAATGAATGAATGAAAGCATGTCAGCTTGCTCTAAAAGAGGAAAATAGGCTACTTGCCAGAGCTGAAGCGAAAGAGAAGAGAAGAGAAAAACTCCGCCCTGTGGAGTTTCCTGGTCAATAACTGCCCTACTGTTGCCTGCAGACCTGAGGTCTATTGCATGAAACTAGGATAAGAGATTAAGCCAGGATTTGTTGGTTATCCTGGATCAACTTATTTGAGATCTGGTTGCACCAAAGTGGGATAGGGACTAGTGGTATATGTTATGGTGTAAGTTACCATGGAGATTTATTCTGTGGAGCTAGCTTGGTCCGGAGCAGGCTAAGCCCAGGATTTATTTAATCTCATCCTCCATCACAGTCAGAAGTTAATACAAATGGAAACATACTGGTTCCACTGTCCGCTACACATGATCGCATTCAACGGGACCCACTGGTGAAATTTAAACACTTTTTGTCAATTGCAATAATTTGATTGCAATCATTAAAGTGAAGTTTCACATAGACTGCATATAAAATACACATCCAATAAAGACAATGTTCTTTTATTAAATCAATAGATCAAAAGCCATCAAACCATGTGCTGTCTTCAAAACTGAACAGTGTGCTACAAGATCAAAAAGCACAAAAACAGATAATACAACACAAGAATGGATCAAAATTCAGAGGTCTGTAAAGCCCCGTTTCCACCAGCGGGTCTGGGTCGGGTCGGGCCGGATCGGTCCACATTTTTTTGCGTCTCCACAGATAAAAACTGGGACGGGTACCCATGTATCCGACCCGACCCGGCCTACTTTTTTGGCACCCTTCGGTAGGGGTACTGATCTAACCGATCCGGACCAAAGAGGCGGAGCTAACACAAAGCAATACATTGATTTGTTGAAAAATCTCACTTCCCTCATGACCATGTGTAAAAACAAAGCCGGGGTGACTCCTTTTGTTTCTGTCATGTGTGGCGCCGGTGTTTTGGTTAAACGGCGCTGGATGGCGATGATGTCACGCGGTCACGTAGCAGCGCTGTCCAGCGCCTCCAGAGTGGGTACAGGTTGCTGTGGGGACGCAGCGTGAAATCAACACATCCGTACCAAAACCCACCCGATCCGGTCTTGCCCCCCCCCCCCCCCGGCCAACAGGCCTCCACAGTAACTTTTTGCATTGGCTGCACCAGTAAAACAACTGGGTGCAGCCCAGTTCTCCCAGCATTGGTCTGTGTGCCATTTTTCTCCATTTTAAGGATTGCTTTTTGATCATAAGCCATAAACACTGCTGGTTATTTAAATAATGGTGAACAAGGATGAGTTCTAGGAAAGTGTTTCTCTTCATCTGCAGCATGAATGTTAAGTAGGGAAAACACATTATTTCCAAAATCATCTTAAAGTGCTAGCTTCACTGAACTGAATGAAACCATGGTGTTTGTGGTAAATTTCCCTCCCCTGAATTTAGATTGAATCCATTGTTTTTCATGAGAATGATCTCCTTGGACATGAATTTGGTGACACGCAGCTCCTCTTTGGTGATATTCTGCCACGTTTATGTCTGCTCACCCAGCCATAAACATCTAGATTGTTGGACTTTGTTCCTTTTAAAAATAATACGCCCCTCATTTCTGCTGCTGAAATAAATGCAGGACTGATCCACACACAACTAGAAATACACTCTGTTAGCACAGACCTTCACCAGCAGCTCATGTCTTTCTCATATTGTGATTCATACCTAAACTTTTATTGCTACGTGTCTTTTATTAAAGCAGAACTCAGTAACTTCAGCTCGGGGCTCCCCCTATGGCGTCCTTTCACTGTCGTGTTCAACCCCCCCTTACACCCCCACAGCACACAGACGGCTTCTCTACCTGTCTTTCCTCTTTTCTGATCCCTGGATATATTTCCAAGCGTTTACTAGCTTGTTGATGCTACTTTGCTGCGTTGGTAGCAGCACCTCGTCTCCCTCTGGTAAAAACAAAGTCCTGTCTCTTCTGAAACGGGACGTTTTACCCGCGATTTGCGGGTAAATATGCCGTGGATTATATTTTTCTATGGTGTTGGCGGGTAGCAGGTAAGAATACGAACTTTTATTTACTTTTTGCGGACGTGACAAGTGATAATTGAGCCTGAAGCAGTGATGCTTCACCCGGCACCCAGGCAGCGCAGCTACGTGAATCACTCTGGTCCAGCAAAGAGTTGGTTATGAGAGCCAGGAGCCGTGTTTAGGTGGTGGAAGCTAAAGAAATGTTTTCTTCCAATTAGCGCTGGTAGTCTGGTTCAAATCAGAGCTGGAAGCAGCTCGGTAGATAGGGGACCTGAGTACCGTACAGCGGTTTCTGTTGTCGCAAGTTCTGCTCGGGTCGGCGCAGGGAAAGTTGTATAGAGCTGCTCGCAGGCCAAAGGCCCCGGCGGGGGGGGGGGGGGACATTGAATCGTTCTGTAAACACTTTGTTTAGCCCCACGGGGATTCCGAAAAGCATTTATTGAGGTAAAAAAAAGTTACTGAGTTTCCCCTTTAAATTTTGTTTCTGTTTATAAGGTTTAAACTAGAAAGTTCACAGTTCATAACGTACCTGCTACATTATAGAACTCATTTAGATCCTTTCTTGTAATTTTTTTTACTAAACACTTGGACCATTTGTATGGAATTATAGTATATGCAAAAATTCCAAAATGTGGCCAATCTCACAATGATAAAGTATTGAGGTGATGTCTGGTAGGAGGATGATGAATCCCTCAAAAACTTCCTGGATCCAGAAGGTGATCCGGATCACCACCAAAATTTAATGGGTTCATCTTTGGGCTGAGGCACACGGCTGGTGGACATTTCAGTAGAGATGGGACATTTGACACTGAGACTTCGAAGCCTCTGACACTTGAGTGAGACAGACAAGCTCGAAACTATGCTTTGAAGCCCCAATCGAATCTGCGTGATGACTGATGACATGTGAGGCTCATTGACACGGACATCAAACCATATTACTAGTACACTTTCAAAAATGTTGCGACACCTCCATGCTTACATGATGATCATGAGATGGACAAAACAAGCCTAAGACAGTATTTCTGTTATGTTGGAAGATAAAGTTGAATGATTTATATGAAGATTGGAGCTGCTATGACTCCAACTGACCACCAGGTGTCACTGGCATGGCCGGCTATATGAGGCTTTGAGGTTTCGAATCTTTTTTCCAATACAGTTAAGCAAAAGCCTCAAAAGATTCACAAGGCTTCGTTGGCCCATCTCTACATTTCAGGTCAATCCATCCAGAACTTTTTCCATAAAGTTGCTGACAGAAAACTACCAAAAATATTACCTTGTTGGCAGAGGTAACTAATAACTGAATAAATTGATGCAACAGCTTCCAGGCCTGCACACACATAACAGACTAAATTAGTTTAAATGAACACAAGTTCCTCTGCCAGTGCAGGTAAAACAGAATTTCAGAAAATTCAGTTGGGAACTTAATACAGTGCCTACCAAGTCAGGACATTTAAGACAGAGAAATTCCTTCTAGGACTGGATCTGCTGGTGGTGGTTATCGTCAAAAATGTTCAATATTTCCAAAGATTGTTCTCTCAGACCTTCATGTTTCTGAGTCGGACTGAACGTGACGCAGAAATCCAACATGGTGGAATATGTTTTACTCTATCTACAGTAAGTACACCGAAATATTCTGGTCTGTTTGTTCGAGTCATTATGGTCCTGCAGTTCGATGTAGACCACACCTGATTTCTTAACAACTGTAACTACGTGACGTGCTTTTTCTTTTCAACATGAATGTTAAGTTTAAAGACAGCGACGTTAAAACCGAAGGAAAAGAGAAGGTCGATGTCGGGAATGTCGACCATATTTAACCTACTGGGAATAAACGGTAAACGGAAGTCTGTGGGTTTTTGAATATTAATCTTAAAGGCGGATCGTAGATGGTGCGCGCGGCTCATGTATAAAATAAACTCCGTCAGAACAATTTTACCCGCTCAGCTCTTTTCCATTTAAAACTTTTATTGTTTTGTTTTCAAAATAAAGTGACGTAAATAAAAAGAAAAAAAATGCATTAATACATAATTATAAAAGGAAGCATGTTTCTGTTTCACAATAAAATGCTTGCATTGAATAAACTAGACAAGCATCAAAGACAAAAACAAATTAAGAAAAAAAATCCTATAAATCATAAATCTTTTATTTTTGATCTAATTTATTTATGATCTCATCATAACCTCTATTGTTATACACTTACACAGAAATCCCCCGCTGAGCAGGATTTTCCTCATGATAAACATGATAAGAGGTTTATGAAGGTCAGACTACCTGTTTTTACACCTGCTGTAATAATGTGGTGTTAGAGAATCAGGACCATCATCTTTCTAAATCAAATCTCTTCTGAAAATGTGTCTGTGATGTAAAAAAGCAGGATGATTTATAAATAAAACAGATTCAGTTAAATGAATGTGAACTTGGAACATGTCAGTTATCTGTAAAATAGTTGGCAGCTTGACAAAGATCCAAAGCTGCTGCCATGTTTACAGTCTGACTGTAATCCAGGTTTTTATTTACTGGAAGCAGAACCTCTGTTGGTTTATGTAGTTTGTGCATAATTTCCATAAAACAGCCAGTAAATGCAGAAAGTTCTGTATTTTGTTCTGATGACCTATATATCTATAAGCTGGAATAATGTTGGTTAAAGAACACACTGTTATGAAGAATCATGTGTTTGGTCCTAAAGTAGCATCAGAATATGTCTCTAACAAGCAAACTTAGTAAAATTCATCAGACCAGCCACACACAGGGAGTAAAACAGCATCTATGTTACAACAGTCACAGATAACCGTCTAAAATGTCCATGTGGAGTAAAATCTTTAACTACATACCTCATCATGTTTTTCTTTGCTTGGATTGATCATTTGTAAAAGACGTGATGAAGTTTTTCCACAGCAAATATGTAAAACCCTGTAAATCATTCCTCTTTAAGTCAAGCTGAAATTGATGAGAATCATCATCTTTGTCTCCTGCTTGCATCACGCTTTTACAGCGCTGCACCTGCTCTGACTGATGCCTGCTAGACGTGATGTAGAGAACAGGTATGACAGCATCACTGTCGTACCTGTACACAAACAAACCGCACAGCAAGACAGAGTTACTGTCTCTTTAAGAAGAGAGAAATAATCAGCTGACTTCGGAGCAAATGTAGGAATTAATCATTAAAATGTTGGAGTCAAAATTACAATATTATAAGGCTTCAGATATGTTTGAGTGGAAGTTGTATGTTTTCCCCAAACAATAAAACTTAAGTGGAGAGCTAACAGTCCAAAATGTTTTGCTGTTTCTGTTCCTGTTCACCTCTGATCATTTCTCTTTGTTTGCAGACGTCGACCAGCAGTTTATACGACTCGTCCAGAATCTCAGTGACGAGGCGTCTTCATCTGGAGGAAACAATCCATCTGTGTGATATGATGATTTTAAGAAGGAAACTTCAGGCTTCTGCGTTTATGCTGGTAAAATCATGTGTTACAGTAAATAATCCTCCTCATAGCAAACACACTGTTATTTATGCAGCTGTAGTTTTCCTGCTCTGATAAGTGAAATGTGAACAGAAACAAATGCAGTTTTTATCTGACAGACACATCAGTTTTCTTTCAAACTGTTT